>OU015491.1:178730888-178785888 GCA_907164885.2 Dolomedes plantarius | reverse complement strand
AAAATTCTTCTTAGATTTTTTAAAATTAAATTTTTAAGCTGTTTTTTAAACTTTTTTTACGTTTGCATTTAAAATAATACATTGAGGGTTATAAAATTTATATCACGAGAAAGATCATAAAAATTCCTTCAAAATGAAATTTTTTTCAAATTTTTACCTCCATTTCCTGATTTTTGGTGAATTTTTAAAGATTCATTTTTAGAATTTAATTTATTAAATGCTGATCACGTGATTTCTTTTTCTGGTGCTTTAAATAAATTTATCGTCACGTGCGTAACAACTAAATAGACAAAAAATATATTTTTTTCTCTTTCAAATGCAGCAGACGATTGAATATTATCCCAAAAAAAATGCATATCCCTTACGATTTTTTTATAAATATATATATATAGATAGATATTTTACATCAATTGTATACATTGATCATCGCATTTATTATAAATATATTTATTTTTTGCCATAAATTGCATACGTTGACCGTTGAATTTAATTTGAATGTACTCCGTAGCGAAGCGCGGGTTTTCAGCTAGTATATATATATAAAGAGAGAGAGAGAGAGAGAGAGAAGAAATTTGAAGATAAAAATCTCATAGATGCTAAATGAAGCGGAGTGAACATCGAACGAGAACATCTGCTCTTATCAATTGTTTAAAGGCTTCACTTATCAATTAATTGTTTATGTAGAGTTAGTTACCCCAGACAAGAAACTGGGTCTGACGAAAAAGAAAAAAGTTGCAGTATAACAATTATGATTTCATAAAGTTTATAATTTCATATTTTATATCAATATAAATCTAAATATGCATTTGCACTTAAGTACTAAATAGAAAATATAAATTCGTATAATATTGGAAAATTTAGATAAACGTCCAGAAGAAAAGATTCTGTCGCAGTGGTTTTAAAAGATCTTCCTATCAAAACACTTATGGCAAGAGAAGGAACATCGAAAAAAATAACAGTAGGTGAACAACATGTTTCATACAGTTTTTCATTTTGGACAACTTCAAACACTTTAACAGCCTAAAAAATTTGTCACTGTATACAAGAAATATAGGGTGAAAGCAACGACTTATTCACTTGTGTTTGCTTCGAAAAATTGCGACAGATTGTAGAGAGGGCACAAGACATATTGCAATCCTGGTACGACAAATAGTTTATTTTGTGACTTTTATGGGGAAAAAAATATCCAACTCCATACGTGGAAGTGCATGGAAAGGGGATGGGTGTTCTGTACCTTCCCTTTCTGATTTCGCCAAGTGAAAGGTATTAGTTCTGCATCGAGCCGAGCAAAAAAGGAAAAATGATTAGAACACCATTTTAACAAATCACTCAAAGAAAAGGCTTGTTTATCGATTTTTAGAAATTTTCTCCATTTTGGCAATTTCTGGTCTGCAGTAAAATAGCGAAATTTTCGTGTGTGGGGATGAATCATTTTCTAACAAGTATCGAAATTAACATGCCTTTAAAAAGGGATGTTTTATGGAATTATTAAAAAAAAGCTTATTTTTTCAGTAACAAATTCCATCAATTACTCCGTCTGGTCCACACTAAAATATCGAAATTTTCTAATTTTCGTGTGTGGGGATAAACTATTTTCTAACAAGTACCGAAATTAACATGCGTTTAAAAAAAGGGATGCTTTCTGGAATTTTTATTAAAAAAAACGCTTATTTTTACCGATTACAAAAGACTGTGTGAAGTTCAGTATTTCCTTTACCTTTTAGGTATAGTATAATGAACTCACTACAAACGAGATACTCGACGAGGTTTCTTACACTAAAATCTATTTATTACAACAATTGGGCAGCATAATTTCGGTACTCATTGCTACCAGGCAGGGTGAGAATTAACGTGCTTCTTAATCCCGGTAGCTTTATTACGGAAATCCTGCCAGAAATCAGCCATGCCACTACTTGTAAATTCGCCACACTAACCTTTCTATCTTCTCTTTATCACTAGGTCGCTGGAACGTCTAACACCAAAATGCCTTCGATGAGCTTGGCAATGTCCAATAGGGGTGGGATATTGATATCGATATTAGATGTTATAATATCGATTTTTGATTTCTGATAATATCGTAATATCGATATTATATTCCCGATATTATCGATTACATATTTTCAAAACAATTTATTTGAAATAATTATAATTTATAAAAATTTGGGTTGAAAAATCTCAAAACCAAAGAGAAAAAATAAATTAGTGATACAAATAATTTCTAATATATACAAAGTAATTTTTAATACAACCAATCAAAAAATATGTGAAAAAAATCAAAAATTGTTCAATATATAAAAAGAATTCTAGAAAAAAAATAATAAACGCTATGCATTTTGCCCTTTTCTCATCAATACGAGAGAAATTACTCCACCATTTCAATTTTGGAGGCATTATTGAACTTATTTTATTAATTACTAGCTGTACCCGTTCACACGTTGCTGTGTTTGAACAAGAAGGCAGTTTTGATACCTCAAACATAATTTATTAATGATCAAATGTATACAATACATCAAAATGAAAATTAACAATAAAATTATCCCTACATATATGTCATTTGAATATAACATATGTACAAAACATAGATATACATAGTTGATGGTAGAATAAACATGCTTCTTCACTTGTGATATTAAACAATATTGCAAACGAATTTCAATTGAACAATAATTTTGTGATTATTAAATATCATCATGAAATGAATGATATTTTATGATTGATGGTGAACTTTATCTTTGTAGTGCTTGTAAATATACAACAATTTATGTTTTCCTATCTGGTGCAAGAACAAATAAATTTGATGGTTTTCCAACTCGTGAACACCCAACGTACAGCTGTCCAAGTGAGAAGCATGGATTTATCAAATTTTATCCACATACTTGCAATGATTGTCCCTGTGCTTTGTTAATGGTCATTGCAAAGGCTAGTCGTACAGGAAACTGTAGACGTTTGAATTCAAATGAAGTATCCGTTGGCATCATGGGAATGCGTGATAGTAGTACATGTTCCCCTTGGTGTTTTCCATTTAAAATGGTTGCCCCAATTATGTTATTCATTAATTTTTTTACTGATAGCCTAGTTCCATTGCATAGTCATGGTGGATTTATATTTCGTAGAAGGATGATTGGGGAACCAATTTTCAAAGATAAAATATGCGGTGGCATTCCTGCTAGATCCAATGAATTTAAAAATTCTATTGGATAATTAACTGATTCATCGTAATTGACAACAGTATGTATGGATTTATATGTTGTTTCTTTGTCAGGTATTTCATTTTGAATTGTGCAGTTTATTAAATTCACATCAATGTTTTTGGCTGCCAATATAGCACGCTCACTAACCCATCGATTATTTTTATAATTCTGCGATAAATTTGGAAAAACTTTGGCAATCAATTAATCAGTAGATTTTACAATGTGACAAAAGTTTTCTGGTAATGTAATACAGTGTGTGGATTCGTCCATTTCCATTTTACCATTCCCAATATCTAACAATTGTTTTGCAAATCGTTCGGAAGATTCATCTTGTTGTAATTGAACACGCATATTGGTCTTTAAAGATATTTTCTCCACATACCGCCATAACACTGATGATTTGAGACATGCATTCAATTCATCTGCAGGTGTTGAACGTGGTATAACTGGTAGAGTTTGTCGAAAATCACCAGCTAGCAAAATGAGTGCACCACCAAAGAGCTGCTCATTTCCTCTCAAATCTTTTAATGTGCGATTGAGTGCTTCCAATGATTTCTTGTGTGCCATGGTGCATTCATCCCATATTATAAGCTGACATGATCTTAGTACTTTTCCCATACCAGAATCTTTGCTAATATTACATGTTGGAGTTTCAATTACCTGCATATTTAATGGCAATTTCAATGCTGAATGTGCTGTTCGACCACCGTTCAAAATAGTTGCTGCAATACCAGATGATGCAATAGCAAGTGCAATATTATTTTGTGATCTTATAGTTGTCAGAATAATTGAAATAAGAAAAGTTTTGCCAGTGCCTCCAGGTGTATCTAAGAAATATAAACCACAACTCTTGTTAGATATTGCATTTATAATTGTGTCATATGCTGTTCGTTGTTCTAATACCAATTTTGGCAGATTAATTCGAACAAATGTTTGTAATTCATTAACATCGAAGTGCGTTTCTCGTTGTATATCACGATCGAAAATGTCATTACCAGATCTATTTGGAGCAATCATTCCCAATTCTGTTCAGTTGGCGCGTTCTGTCAGTGATTTGTTGGCTATTGTCAAACATACATTCTCAATTAAAATCAATGCTTCATTGTATATATTTGATGTAAATTGAATGTTGGGATTAGCATTTATGCTACGCATGCGCTGTAAAATGTCTTCACTCATATAGTCTTTATATTTTTCCCAAAGATCCTTTGGATTAGCCGGAAAACATGTAGTTAGTATGATGGAAAATAGTGTACGTATCTGCTGTGGTTGAGCTGTATTAGAAGCATCAGCGAGTGAAATATCCCAATGAGCATCGTTTTCTAAGAGACTTAATTTCTGGCAAGCATCACGAAATGTAGCACACACATGGTCATTGACTGTATTTAATTCTTGGAAAGATGTTGGTCCACGAACATTGATTAATAATAATCTTAGGTAAAAGCATTCTGCGTTATTTGGATGTACAGTGTACAGACGACCCAATGCATCTGTGGAATATAAATTTAGGTGTCCTTGTACTGCTCTACCTTGTTTACGACGCTGAAATTTTTTTGTTGATGTATTCCACGTAAAATAAGTTGGTACTTCAGAGTACAGTAGTGTCCTTGCAAAGGTATCATTTCTACATAATGTGAAAAATTCAGTTAATGTTGTTGGCGGTGGTGACATTGCTCTTGCACGTACATTTTCTGATGTAAAATACACACGCTGTCCATTTTCAAGATGTACTGCTAAATGAACAACCGTTGGATATCGCTCATGAGTGGAAAATGATAAAATACGCCATACAGCCTCATTGCTACTTATGTAGCGTCCCAGTTGATATTGGGTGACTTCATCGTTAGAAGCAGTTGTATTTTCCACTATATACACTGCCATATCGCTTCCTTTGTTCACATATTTGCAAATATATTTTATAGCTTTCACTGAATTGCAGTACTCAACATTTATGTGTGCGATATACGTTTTTAGTAGTAATGGAAAATATGGTACTACCCAACGATTATCAACATCAATAGTATTGTTGAGTACTTTTAGTTTAATGGATTTTCCACCATCTTCGGTAGATCGTCGTCGATAGAGTGGATATCCATCATTGCCTGTAATAGTTTCAGCAAGTAAGTCTCTAGGATACCGCTTTGTGCACTTTCCATTTGACATGCATGGTGAATTATTATTTAGTGAGCCACATGGATCATGAATCATATTTTTTGAGACAATATCGTGCAAGTCTTTATCTGATGGCGATTGTCCAGTTAATAAAAGCTCCTTTATTTCATCCCATGCTGGGTTGCATGTAAATGTGATGAAAAAATCTGAACGACCATATGCACGAACATACGTCATTACATCTTGTGCATATTCATGCATGTGTCTTGGGCTGCCTGTAAATGTGGATGGTAAAATGACCATTTTTCCCAATTCATTGAGATTGCCATCATTTATAACTGCATCACGTAAATGGATGTACTCTTCAGAACGCAATTTGACTTGATTTAGTCGTATGTAGAGGAGTCTTTCACTTTCTATTTTTGCATATATGTCAACAATGTATTGATGAAATAATTGTCTACATTTCAATATATGATTATCAGCATTCTCACGAATCATCGTTCGATATGCATAATAATTCATAGCACTGACCTTTTTATTAATGTCCACATTAGTTGTAGGATTTCTCATATTAATATTAAAATGATATCCATTCTCTCCTTGCCAAAATAGAATGGGATATTGTAATGCATCATATGAACGAAGCGTTTCTGATACTTTCTGGACGTCATCATTTCTACGATGAAGAATTATATTGCGATAATTAAATTCTTCACCAACTATGACAATTGCCACTTCATCGATCGTTGGTGCGTTGAATTGTCTTCGATGTTGACCAATAGGTGTTTTATCTGCCTTTATTATTACTTTGTAATCGTCAGATGGCATTTGTTGAATGGCGGTTTTAAATAATTTAATTAATTCATTATGTTGTTCAAACAAATTTTGTAATTCAGCGACAATCTCTCGTTTAGTACTCATATTCAGTTGACACCGTCTGTTGATTTGTTCGTCAGTATTTCCCATAAAATATATCTGAAGATATTTGTGATCAGCATTTGGCAAGGGTAGTAGTGATCCAGCATGGTGATAAATTTGCCCTTGTACTTTAAATGTTGGCATATAATTTGCGCTAACGATATTCGTTGCTCCGATCGATGTCATTTGGAAGCATGAATTATACTTGCGTAAATTTTCCAAAAAATTTTTTGATTGACTTGTTTCACCTGATACTAAAGTTAATAATGGTTCAGGTGGTGAACGCAAGTCTGGTAACTTTACTTTTCCACCTGCACAACACATACCTGGTGTTTCATTTTTAAATTTTTGAGCACCACAATACGTACACTTTTTATCCATTTTTCCAATAATTACACTTGGATGAAGACTGCGATTGTAAAGGGGATTGTAATTGAAACCACATAAATTCAAATCAGTATGTATCGTACGTCTTGTCTGTGTCCTGCGAATTCGATTCCTTAGCTGCCTTGCTTGCCTCTGTTCACTCGTTTCTAATGATCGAGCAAGAGCATTGTGAACTCGATCTCTTTCTTGCCTTGCTTGCCTCTGTTCACTCGTTTCTAATGATAGAGCAAGAGCAGTGTGATCTCGATCTCTTTCTAGCCTAGTTTTTCTCTGCTCACTTGTTTCTGAAGCTCGTTCTTCTCTTCTCCTTTTTGCTTGATTTGTAGATCGACCAACGGAACTTCGCTTTGGTGGCATAATTGAGGGTTTAAATAAAACGTATTTCCAATATTTTTATTTATTCACGTATTAATAATTTATTCTCGTATTAATAATTGCAAAAGTTTTTTGACATCTTAAAAAACAACCTACAAACGTATTCCATCCTATAAAAAATAATAGAAGTTGCCACCTTCAGTCATTGTAAAGTAGGAATAATGATATCACGCGATATTGATAACGCAATATTGATAATGCGATATACGCGATAATGATATTGTAATGTAGGAATATGATATCACGCGAATAATACAAAATATAATATCACACATGCAAACAATCTCAGGTGCCGGAATCTAGCAAATATTACATTACGTCATACTACTAGGCTGAATTTCAAACATCATTACTAATTAAATGTTATTTTGATATTTTGGGGATATTTGTTCGGGAGCACCTAGAACCCAAACTCTGATTTTTAAAAAATATTTCAAAAACCTTCCTAGGGATATACCTAATAATTTCCCAAATTTTCACGGCGATTGGATGTATGGTTTTTGAATCTATCGAGTACAGACAGACACACATTCATTTTTATATAGATGGAAAAACAAATTGAAATTTATGACAAACACGCTAAAAAACACAACTGCAGAACTTTACTACAATGAAAAGAATAACAGAAAGAATACTAACAATAGAATTGAGGAAATCGGTTATCTTCAATATCTCCTTCCAATTTGTTCGCATATACTCAGTGTTGCCATTGCTTCTCCCAAACTAGGGTTTCTTTCTTTCTCTAAATAGAAACTTTTAATTTGATAAAATATTGTTCATTAAAATGTTATGTCATTATTGAAAAGAATACGATTTTTTTTATCGTACTATTACCATATAATAAATATTATTTTACCATACAATCATTCCTCCGAATACGATTGACTACATGTTGAAAGGAAAATGTGTTATCGATATTTTGAAATATTGTTTATATTTTGAAATATCATGAATATTTTGAAATATCGTGAATATTTTGAAATATCGTAAATATTTTGAAATATCGATATTTTTGTGCCGATATATTATTGATATAGATATTAATAACCGATATTATTATCGATACTCATATCGATATTTTGCTTTCGATATCCCATCCCTAATGTCCAACTGCTGTGCTCGAGATGAACGACCAACCGATCTTTTTCGGTTTTACCGTTTGTTGCTCATCTCTGTCCAACCTCGCCTCGTGGCGTCTCTCGCCTGACCGTTGGGCGTCTACTCTATCTACGGGGTTTTCCATCTAGTGGAAAAGCGCCGCTCATTTGCATTCGCGCTTGTTTCTTCTTCGAATTGTTGAACATAAACGGCTATTTACTTTAACTGGAGGGGGAGGGGGTTAATTCAATACCTCACAACTGTTAAATTAGAAATATTAGTGTGCAAAACGTTATAGTATACAGGGTGGTCATAAAGAAACTTTGCCGATATATGGACCTCTAGAGGCTGCTCCGTTCAACCGATCGAGATGAGATTTCAGATATAGTTATTCAGAGGTATGAGCTCAGGATTCTGTGAAATGCAACCAAGTGGCGCTCACGGTTACGGTTACAGATACAGACACTCGACATTTTCAAATGGCAACACTCATTTTTTCCCATCGCACAATGCTTAGCGCATACGAAAGCCCTACAGAGCGTTGGAACGGCACGTGTATCACAAAAAACGGACGCGTTATGCACGCACAAAAAACAGCTCTGCGAATGGCTAACAAAAACACGATCAGAGAGCTTTTTATCGGTTTTCTACGCTGAATATCTATCGAACAGCGTTCTGTGATTGTTTTCTTTTCTCTGTCATATGCAAATTTTCTCCGTGCGCCCCGATCGTGTCTTTGTTGGTCGTTCGCTGAGCTGTTTTTTGTGCGTGCATAACGCGTCCGTTTCTTTGTGATACACGTACGGTACCAACGTTTTTTAGGGTTTTCGCATACGCTGAGTATTTTCTGACGGGAAAAACTGGGCGTTGCCATTTTAAATTTTCGAGTTTCTATATGTATAACCGTAACCGTGAGCGTCACTGCGTTGCCGTTCTCAGAATCCCGAGCTCATACCTCTGAATAACTATATCTGAAATCTCATCTAGATAGGTTGAACGGAACGGCCGCTAGAGGTCCATATATCGGCGAAGTTTCTTTATGACCACCCGGTATTAAGCAACTAAAAATAATAACAACTGTAACAATTAGACTTGCATTCTTATGTTTCGTCCTTTATTCAAATCTTACAATAAAAAGGAAAAAATAAACTGTTAGTTACGATTATTAATATATCTTAGTTTCATTTTTAAAGAATGTAAAAATTCTAATTTTCTAGTTACATGATATCAAAACTTTGTAACATATATTCGTTTTCAAGACGATGACTTTTTATCATAAACAAATAATAGGAATCGTTATTTGTATTTTGAAAAGAGAAGGAAACATTAAATGGACGGAAGAAACTGAAGGATGAACTCCCAAGGCTTTTGAATAAAAAAAGAGGTAAGAAATTGACTTTTATCAAACATTATTCAAAGAAATTCAAACGGTTGCCATTACAGTAAGGACAAGGCAAAAAATAAGCTTCTGGTTTTAGATTTTAGTAGATAAAACTCTAACAATATGGCAAATGCATCGTTTGGAATAACCGAACATTTCCTTCTTTAGATTCAAGGAATGAGCCTTATATTTTAATTAGTGTATTTAAATATATTATTTTTTTAATGAACGTACATTTTCAGTCATTGTTTTGCACTGCATAACAGTCGTGATAAATTAACCATAACTGTAACTTGAGAGAGTGGGCTAAGGAGCCTAAGCCCCCTTTGACCTTTTGAGACCCTCCCTCTGGAAAAGGTTCAAAGTTTTAAATACATAACTGAAAGAGCTGAAAAATTTACCATTACAGTAACTTTTCAACTTTTCCCATAAAAAGTTCCTTGTTAGTACTGAAGATTTCTCAGTGCAAATATTTTGTTTAATTATTCACAACAATTTTTAGGCTTGATCAGTTTTAATTCTTAGTTTTTCATGTTTTATTTTAAGAGTGGAACTGAATTGTTTTAAAAACTAAAACTGAAATTTCAAAATTAAAAACTTGTCTTATTTGATTAATCTTATTTACCTTATTTGCGGTTTCTTCATGGTTGAACGCGAATGCAAAATTCCTGTTTTTTCTCAGTTTTATCAAATAACTAACCAGAGGAACAGAACAACGATAGAGTTGAAATAAAAAAATAAGAATGGGAAATTAAAGCTTAAAGAAAAAATCCTAAAAAAAAATATAGGAATTCATAAATATTTTATACTTGACGCCCACATGGTATAGAGAGGTTCAAACCCCGAATATGGTTTTGTCGCTACCGTATTGTCCCGTCATATAGGGAGCAATGATGTCTAATCTAAATGGTACTTCCATAATGAATTAAACAGTAAGACTTCGAGATGCATAACAAAAGGCAAAAGGCCACATAAGTGCCTCCGCATTTAGAAAAAACAAACAAACAAAATCATTTTACACTTAGAATTCCCAATTCATGGATTGAGCTACATCATGTCCAAAAAAATTTCGATAATTGTGCCCTTCCTAGCAATGTGGCAGTACTTCGGAAGACTCTTGCTGCTTAGTTCCTTGACCCACTTTGAGCTCTGTCAAAGCCTGGTCTGAAGAACAAAACAAATTAGATTACTCGGTTTAGAGTCCCGATCGCAGTCCTATCGAACACTTATGGGACGAGCTGAAACGCGAAACTCGGACTGACAACGACTTGTCTTGGACCATCCCTAAGAGCGCTCGGACAGAGACTTTAATAGAGGAATGGGGACAAATCCTAGCGGCCGCATACCAGATAATGGTCGGAGGGAGACCCAGAAGAGTGAAGGCAGTCTGTTCCGTCGTTGGATCTGCCGAAGTGCAGAGTGTCATTCGTAAAAGCTCTGTGGTCTCCATGTGCCGTAAGGTTCGCCATGAGAGGAAGAAGGCGCTTCTGCGCTGTGCATAATTTTCCTGATTGCAATAAAAGAAGAACGGATGTGAAGTGAGAAGAGTTTTTCATTGCTGTTCACTGTGTTCGTTCGCTGGTTCGTTCGTTCTAACGTTCAGCAGTTCATGGCCACTTCATGATGCAGAACCTTTTAAAATTTGCTGTGTGTGCTCATTTTAGTTGTTATGATTTAACGTTGTTTAAGTTTTAATCTTGAATTTTTCTTTTAAAGTTTACAATTAGCTTTTTGAAAATTTGAACTAAGCTCTCCCACTGTGAACCTTGGTAAGGCATAAAGCATTGAATTATCACACAGTCATTGCAGCCAAATGTGGGCTCACAATTTATTGCATTTTTGAAATAAATACACTTTACCTCTTTCGACCTACGTGCCCGATTATATTTAAAATTTAGAATTCATCATATTTATCGTTAGGATTCACAAGTGTTATTGTAAGATGGCTTGGAAAAACCAATGTGTTTGTTGTATTCGAAAGTTTTGGCGTCAGATAGTATGAGACCACTTAAATTAAAACGCACCATGAAACTCTACATTCTGAATACGTTGGAAAGCCCATAGAATTTTTTTCAAAGAAAGTTGGACGAGATAAATATTCAGAAGCAAACGTTTAAAAAATACTTTCAGCTACACCAAACGCATTATTGGCTTCGTACCATGTCTCTTATTGAATCGCGAAATGTAAGAAATCACGTACAATAGGAGAAACCCTAATTTTACCGGCAGCTATTGACATGGTTTGAATAATGTTCGGCGAATCGTATGCAAAACAGTTGCGACAAATTCCGCTTGCTGATAATACAGTCGGAAGGAGAATCAATGATATATCTGAAGATATTTGCGATCAATTAGTTTCTCGGCAGCATACTTCGAAATTCTCCATTCAAGTAGATGAGGCTATTATGGTTAAAGATGCCCATTTAATTGCATACTTTCGATATGTTGCGGAAAAGAATATATTAGAAGATATATTATTTTGCAAACCCATTCCTGGAAAATCCACATCCACTGAGATATTTAATAAGGTAGGTGTATCAAATATCGCTTTCTCTAACTTTTTTCGACATTTCATCCAATTTTTAGTTTCTTATTAGGCTGGAAACTCAAAGAACATCGCTAAGAACTATTTCCTTTGGTATCCTAAAATCAACCAGTTCCAAAACCAGTGCCAGTTTAAGTTATGTAGCTAAATTGGAAAAATTGAAATTTCCAGTGAACTCCAGAGAGGTTCCTAATATCGCCTACCTCTGTTCCTCTTACCGCCTACCAGGCGAAATTAGGAGTACCTGTTAAAAGGCGTTGCTAGGAAAGTCTCTGTTTAATAGACTTTCAAATGGTATAAGCAAAATTTGAATTTGGATGCACCTACCTGGTCATTCACTGGATTCTGATTTTTTGGAGCCAAAGTTTACGAAGACAACAGCCAAACCAACTCCAGACGCCATATAGTTTCTGTTGTCAGTGATAAGAGCGTTGTCGCTATCGGCGCTGTTAGTACGAACCCAGAACTAAGAAGTTACTGTATTTTCTCATACATAGCGCGAATCATACTTTAGAAACACGAGTAGGCGTTATTAGGCACAGGGGCGATATTTGGGACGCTCACCCTATAATAGACATTTTTTGAAGAAAATGACATAACGTGGAATAATTGCACTGGACTATGTACCGACGGAGCTTACTTATACCGAACACAAAGCATGTCTTCAAGCATTGGTCAAAAAGAAGCACCACATGCTATCTGGACGCACTGCATGCTTCACAGAGCAGCTTTAGTGTAAAAAAACATGAGCGAGGAACTGAACAGCATTTTTACGAAAGTTATAAAAATTATAAACTACCTTAAGAACAGTCCTTTGAGAGCAAGGCTGTTTGCAAAGCTGTGTGTTTATATGGGAGCTAATTATACCTCACTTCTGTATTATTGTGAAGTTCGCTTGCTATTTCGTGCAAAAGTGATTCAGACGGTGCTGGAGCTCAAAGAAGAAATAGCAACCTTTCTCAAAGAAAACCACCACGAAGAGGCACATTTGTGGACTAACGATAATTTTATTGTTAAACTTGCATATTGGGTTGGAATTTTTGGAAAATTGAACGGTTTAAATAAATCAATGCAGGGATCACAAAACTATTTTACTAGGTATATTTGATTCGTAATTTTTTCACTATTATCGAAATATTACTAAACTACTGTAAAGAGTCGGGATGCGAAAACCCGCCAGGGCCGGCGACATCGTATGATTTAAAATATAGTGATCGGATAAGGTTATATATATATATATATATGTAAATTCCTAGCATTACTAATGTTTCAGCGTTTGCTAAGTGTTACAAGTTTGAATGTATTTAAATATGTATAAATAAAGTGTATATATGTATATTCAGTATCATTCTTGAGAGTTGGGCCCATCTATTTAATTAATTAATTACCGCCCTATTGGCGAACTTACAACCAGTGTACGAGATACGATTTCAGCCGTAGTTAATAACAACAGGTCACGACCCAGTGTTATTACATTGTGGTGCCGTGACCAGGATTAACCCTAAACCGGACTGGGTAAAGTAAAAGTTGCCATGGTAACGACAGCTGAGGTAAACAAACGAGTCGTGAGAATAACAGTACGAGAATTGGCGTATTGGGAAAGTCAGTAGATTAGTCGTAATTTAATATAGTAGTGTATAGGTGATCGTAATATGTAATATAGCAATGTAATATAAATAATAGTGTAGGCAATGTCAAATGAATTATTTGTCAGTGTATCATATTAGCATAAAAGTGTAAAGAAAAAGTCAGGTAGAGTCTCAATATAATGTATGTTCTCAGTATGTAATATATAATGCTGCAGAGTTAGTGTAACAGTGCACTGTCAATTTTAATGATTATATGTAATAATTATATGCAAGTGGTATAACTAGTAATGTGTAGTGTAATTATATGTGCATTTGTTATGGTGTAATGTGCAGTACCTAGGGACAATTGTAAATAGGAGGTCAGTGAAAAGAAGTAGAAAACAGTAGCGTAAGGTAGGTAGAAGGCAGTAGCGTAGCGAGAATTTTATGAAATATATCAGTAATATAAACAGGTAGTGAAGTCAATGTCAAATGACACCACGTGCTAAAACCAGTATTTATTTACGTAGAGAAATGTACAAAATAAATAATGTGTCCATTATGTACCAACTATATGTCTAATGTATTATTGTACACAGCTAGCGTAAAAGAGTGCTCATTTATGTATTATAAGTTTAAAATGAATGATTTTAGGCATGAATAATGATTGATTTTATGTATGTATGTAGTGTCAATAGTGTGATAAGGATAATATGTAAAAAAAAAAAATCGCCTTACGATTTTTTAATTCGCCAAGGGGGAGAATGTAGAGTCGGAATGTGAAAACAACAGAAACCTAAATTGTTAAGGGGCCACCCAGCTTGCGTGGACAAGCAAATTTACAGTCCCGACATTTTTATAACGCCAGATTTACGGTACCATAAAAAACGGAGAAATTAAGTTGTCAACGGCCGTATATCTGAGGTCGGAGGTCGAGAAGGTGGGGCCGTCTGATGGGAAGTTTTACCAGACATAAGCGGCACCAGAACTTATGTAATTGCGAAAGGCAAGAGGCAAGAATAACCTATGAGAGCTAATCGCATCCGCCCCCTCTATAAACAAGGGAGTGGCGAGCGAATAGGGACCGAGGAAGCGAGAACCAATGAGACGAGGATGGAGAAGAATATATACAAGATGATGAGACATTTGTAGAGAGAGTGTCATTAAAAAAAAGAGATGATAATACAGTAAGCTGCCAACGGGCCGACGAGAGCCCTAACTTACGAAACTCAACAAAAAATAGGCTGCCACAGGGCTGAGAAGAGACCCACTGTATAATATTAGAAGAAAGACGCCGGTCCTACGCAACTACATAATACGTACGGATTGAACAGCGTTAGCTCCGGACGCGAAATAGAATAATCAGCGACGAGAAGTTGCAGAAGTAGCGATTGCCCATAGATGTCAACGTAGTGCCGAGGGAGAAGAGACGACACTACCATTAAGTTTAAGCCGATACCAGAGAGATACGCACCGTCGCTTAGCGAATTGGACACCCAGACGACCACCCATCAGTGCTGATCGACCCGCATATCGGAAGAGAAGGCACCTATGCTGAGCAACATTGACCGCCCACCAATGCTGACCGACCCGCATAGTGTAAGAAAAGCTACCTGTGCTGAGTAACGTACGAGGAGTCTTCATAAGTGACCTTCGACATGAAAGGACCCCGAACGCTTCAGTCCCAATAGAGAGAACTGGATTAATAGGACGAGGATACACCGCGACGCTACAGTGAACAAACTGTATCCACGAACTCTGTGAACACTGTGTGAACTTTGTGTACTACTATGGACCAGCGTTATCGGTGAACTCGATGTAGACGGCTGCGACAAATGGGTGAGCATTTTGTATTATATCAATTCGCATCCCGACTCTTTACATCATCGCCTATAACCCGCCAGGGCCGGCGACATCGTATGATTTAAAATATAGTGATCGGATAAGGTTATATATATATATATATATGTAAATTCCTAGCATTACTAATGTTTCAGCGTTTGCTAAGTGTTACAAGTTTGAATGTATTTAAATATGTATAAATAAAGTGTATATATGTATATTCAGTATCATTCTTGAGAGTTGGGCCCATCGATTTAATTAATTAATTACCGCCCTATTGGCGAACTTACAACCAGTGTACGAGATACAATTTCAGCCGTAGTTAATAACAACAGGTCACGACCCAGTGTTATTACAACTACTTATTTCCATTTTCTGGTTAAAAGCGAACAGCTAGATGTTTTACTTTTCTGGTTAAATCTTCGATGAAAACTGTTCTTTAAACATTAGATATGACAGATGCCCTGTGCATTCGTTCTTTTATTAAACATTCTTTTAAGATCACACAGTTTCAATTCAAATTCCTTTATTTATTGTATTCATATACAAATTTTGCACTATTATCTATGAATTTATATGCCACCTTGGGTATCAGCAAGTAAAAAGCGAATAATCAAATGAACTTCTCATCCGGCTGGATATCTAATGATGGCTTTCATTTAAATATACTCCATTCATGTCGCTTATATACAAAACTTCAAAGGGGGCTAGGGAAAGGAATCCGGTTTCAAGTAGCTATTGCTCAAATACTTCTTCACCACTAAACCACTGCAAAGAAACGGAAATTACTTTCTGAACATCCCTCGGAATATTTGCATACATTATTTGAAGAAATTCTTCCAAATGCATTTAGTTTCGCCTAAGATCAGCTTTCTTAGGGAATATTCCGAAAGACAAATTACGTTTGAAGTAGTTTTCCTAAGTTTTAATTTTCTAATTTGAAATCAGACTGCTGTCAGAACATCCGTCGGGAAAAAGGAAAAAAAGTGACAACAGTGGAAATAGGGAATTTTTTCCAAAAACATCCAGGAATTTTTCTTCCCATTATTTTCCCTCGAAGGCAATTAATCAGACTTAAAAAATGAAGTTGTTTATTGACAAAAGGTTAATATAAAATGCTTCTTTTCCATATAGTGAAATTTGAAAATTGTGCTTTGATTTCTAACTCCTTTATAATTTATTTATGTTATTCATAATATATTTATTGCTTTCATTTTGACTCCTTTATATTTACACATGTTATTCATATATACATAATGCCTTCATTTTAACTCCTTCATCTATATATATAAAACAGTTCCGTAACTGACTGAGTCACTAACTGACTCATTGACTGCCTGACATACAATACACAGACCAAACCGCTGGACCTAAGGGGTTGAAATTTTGTATGGCGATTCTTCTTATAGGGTAGGGGTGCACTAAGAAAGATTTTTGAAAAATTCTTCTTAGATATTTTTAAATTATATTTTTAAGCTGTTTTAGTAACTTTATTTAAGTTTGCATTTAAAATAATAATTTGAGGGTTATGAAATTTATATATCACAAGAAAGATCATAAAAATTCCTTTAAAATGAAATCTTAGTCGAACTTAGTTTACCTTCATTTTCTGATTTTTGGTGAATTTTTAAAGATTAAACTCTAGAATTTAATTTATTAAATGCTGATCACGTGGTTTCTTTTTCTGGTACTTGAAATAAATTTATCGTCACGTCCATAACAATGAAATAGACAAAAAATATTTTCCCCCTTGCTAATGCGGCAGACGATTGGACATTATCTAAAAAAATATTAAAATACAGTAAAAAGATATGTTCCTCAAACTGTACTATATTCTTTAGTATGTCCTATTAGATTTAATTTGAATATTTTCTTCTACATTATTTTGTCTATAAAATATCCTTTACGATTATTTAAATTTGTATTTTTTACATCAATTGTATACATTTATCATCGTATTTATTATATATATATATATATATATATATATATATATATATATTTGGCATTAATTGCATACATTGACCGTTGTATTTAATTTGAATGTACTCCGTAGTGAAGTGCGGGTTGTCAGCTAGTATATTTATATCGAGTTTTTATTAGAGCTCGAGAGAAAGCTCATTAGATTCGATCAAACGATAAGAGTTGATTGCGAAGATAATTAGAGTATTATATTTCTTGAGAGAAATACAAAAATTATAATATCCGGACGACGAAACTAGGGCAGGGTTTCACAAACTTTTCCTGCGATCGAACACTTTGTAAATCCTGAAATTTTAACGGAGCACCTTATTTATTTTGTAGGATATGTAAGGACTTAACTTAGTACCATATAGGTAAAATCTCAAGCCAGTACAAGAGCGCCCGCGCTTTACTTAGTATTTCAATCCTAGTCCTCTTGGTGACGCTAACCACTATACCACGGATGGCGAACCTTTTCCTAACGCGTGTCAAAAAATATCTTGAAACCGTAGAAATTAAAACCGCGTGTCACTTAAAATTTTTTTTTGTGTGTGTGGAAGACCTTCGGATATTCAAAAAATTATACGATATATATTTAAAACAAAAACAAATTTAACTTTTTATTATGGTTTGTTTATAACTATCAATATCAGGAAGATCACAAGTACAGAATTATCGAACTTAATGCGACACTTGTTGTTGTCTTTCGTAATTTATTTATACTTTGTTCGATATTTGTAACTTTTAATCGTACGCACGTAGCGGACAAGTCGATGCCGAGGCGATTTCTATTCTTGCTTTTAATAAAATTCATTGTCGAAAACAACTGTTCCCATACGTAGGTTGATCCAAACATTGTCAAAGGAGCTCTTGCTAAGTTTTTCATCTACATTAGCGAATTGGGAAACGAGTTCCATTCAGTTAAAATAATATTTTCAGTGCTTGTTGCTAAAATATATTCGTCCCAATTTTTCAGATCTTGTTTACGTTTAGTTCTGCAAATTTATTTCTCCCTTACAACACTGCTTTTTGAAGCCAATCGAATTAATTTGAAGCCAATCGAAAGAAGCTAATTTAAGATCTTCAAATTTAAGTTTGTGTGGTAAAATGACAAACTGTGAAGTTTTCTCCATTTCACGAAATTGGGAGAATCGTTTGTCAAATATTTATTTTGCATTCGCTAACACTGAAGAATAGTGTTTTAAGACTTCTGTTTGGCAAAAAGAGGAAAACATTAATTTTAAACAATTATTTTTTAAAAATTATTTCTAGTACCATAAGTTGGGGCTACTTGGACCCTAGGGGGTTACTTGGACCCAAACCGAAAAAGTGTTTTAAATTACACCTAGGTCTCTTATCAATAAAATATAGATATAATTAACAATCTCTTCAACAGATAGGAGTATTAGCTAGGTACTGAGGTACTTTACCACGTTCCCGCTGTTCCCTTTTTTTAGTTCAGGTTATGTTGCTTTGTGATAAAAGCACAAATTTTTGTGACCTTATAACTTCCACTTTCACTTCTTTCACACTACAGTCCCACATTAGATAAGGATAGATTTACATTTCAAATACAGTCTTTAAGAATATAACAATAGTTTTAGATGAATAGAGAATCAATTAACCCAGTAAAATTTATAAGTATTAACTAGTGTGCTGATAAACTAAAATTGGGGTTACTTGGACCAAAGCAAGGAAGTGGGTCCAATTAACCCCTAGTTTCATTCTTGATTAGACATTATCAAATTTCACTGCAAAAATAATTAATATTCTTACTTCATGTCGGGTTCCTTTTATTAAATGGTTAAACCGGTTCATGGGCATTAATTCGCAGATCTGATACAAAAATGCCCCAAAATTACAAGAGCTCTCCTGGTAGCAGAAAGTATGCGGAAAAGTATGCTTTACAGCTGAAAAATTAGAGAATATTTAAATGCTGTGAGGTCAGGAGAAATGTCTCAGAGAGATGCCTCAACCCACTTTAAAATTAGTAGGTCCACTATAAAAAGAAGATTGAAGAATGGTTTATTGAAGAAACCTGGACATCCAATCATATTTACTAGTAAAGAAGCGTTGGACTGTGCCAGTCATTTAGACAAAATTTGTGATTTTGGATTTCCCGTAGACGAACTGGACTTTCGATTTATTGTCAAGTCTTACCTTGCAATGCATGGAAGATCAGTGAAATGTTTCCAAAACAAAATCCCTGGGTGTGACTGGGTAAAATTAGTTTTGTAGACGCATCCACTGTTAACAATCAGATTTGCAAAAAAAAAGGGGTTTGTTTTCTGTTTTAATGTAAAATAATTTTTTCATACATTAGCCTCTATTTTGTTTCAAGATCCTAGGTGCTACTCGAGTCCACTACCTGTTTGAATTGTATATTTCATGTAAAATGTAGGTTGGGTCCAAGTAACCCCAATCAGGGGGTTACTTGAACTCAGATTTCAATAATTTATTAATTATATATATATAATTAAAATTTTGGTTTGAAAAAGACCTAAAATCGTGGGGAATCTTCAAATAAGTTGCTCAAATCAGGTTATCAGCACAAATTCGTTTTTAAGGCTATCGTTGGGTAAGATATGTACAAAAATCTTCACTTTTTGGGTCCAAGTAACCCCAATCTACGGTATAAATTAGATTATAGATCTCTCAGTCCGACCAATGAAAATCAAAATTTGAAAAGTTAAATTAAATTGATGTTAAAACAATGTGCTCGTCTCGCATGCCGTCTAAAGTTGCTTTGCGTGTCACTATGTGACCCGCGGGTCACAATTTCGCCATCCCTGCACTATACGATGTGGGTGGGTGGCGTTCTTAATCTCTTGTCTATTTTTGAAGCGCCTCCTCTCTCCAAAGCCATAGGTAAAGAACGTGATCACTCCTAATATTCTTATTTCATTGGGGACCTTGAAATTGTTTCAATAAAATGTAGATAAATTATTTTAAGTAAAATTTGAATGTTCATTTTAAAATTTGAAAAAAAGTACTTTGAAGTTGTGATAAATGTGCACAAAGCAGGAATATACAGTGGAACCTCGCTTAACGAGCACCTCGCATAACGAGTATTTCACATAACGAGCAAAATAAATCGTAAAAAAATGGCTCGATTGACAAGCAATATTTCGCACGTACAAGTGACGTGGAAGGAAGTCCCCTCTTCACGTCACTGGGATCTTCACGTCACCGGGATCATCAACGGCCGAAAAATAAGTATTTAAGGGTAGTCATGGATCGTTCGAGAAGCAAATATCATGGGACTTGAGGATAACAATGATATTAAGGAGCTTGTGGAATAGCACAACCAAAAGCTGACCACCGAACAGCTAATAGAATTGCAGTGTCTTTCACAGCAAGCAGTTGTAGAGGAGAGTTTGTCAGTGGAGAAGGACGAAGAAACAGCAAAGAAACAATCTCCTGGCGCAATAAAAGCATGGGAAACTGTTGCATCGTAAGTTACAAAGCATCACCCTGATAAGACGGTGGCTATGCGAGCTATAAATTTATTCAATGACAATGCGGCAAAAAATTTTCAGCAAATTTTGAAGCGCCGAGAAAAACAAATGTCGCTAGATAGCTTTCTAGTAAAAAAATTAGATGTGTCATAAATTCGTAAATAATAAACTGCATATGGATGATTTTGCTCCTTAAGAATTTACGTATAAGTAATTTTCTTTAAATAATAAACGTTACGTCTAAAAAATTTTGAGTATTTTTTGGCATGGAACGCATTATCGTATTTTACATTAATTTATATGGGAAAAATTGATTCGCTTAACGAGTGTTTCGCATTACGAGTAAGACTCTGGAACGAATTATACTCGTTATGTGAGATTCCACTGTACATCACTTTTGCTTTACTTTTCCCTTTCCTGGGAACGGAAGCGAGCCATTTCATTAACGAGCCTGTCGTCGTTAAACCTTCTAAAAATGATCATTTAGAATCAACATGCCTTATGTTTGAAATCATTAGCTTTTCTAGTCACCCAGATGTTATCTTTTGTAATTGTTAGTCTCTTAAATCATTGGAAAGCAAAATATATAACAAGTCATGAGTTCTTAAAAAAAATATTATTTCTTTCTTAATAAGCGAACATAGACCACAGAGAATGCCAGTTTCAAATTAAGCTGGCTACATTTCAGCTTGAATTTTATGGGAACGGAACGTCCAAATGGATTCGAGTCTAATCCAAGACTTTAAGGCTCGGGCAACATAATTCCATAGCTTCTTAAATCCATTGTAAAAAATTAAGGCACTGGGTTATCCCATTTCGTATTTAACATATTCTTTAGTAATACTGAGATAAACATTATGCTCCTCGGTTTAATAACTTCAGTCACCAATGCAAATTTGTTGTCGTTGTTTCGAATGTTAACCTGCCGGAATCAATTCCAGACCAGGTCCATATAAGATATCGGGCAGAGGGATGCGGCTTCAGCTTTTAAAATGGCACACAAAGGTCAGAGTCCGGGTTAACCAGGTGCCACCTCAGTTTTGACCGAGCCTCCCCAGGAGTGGCATTGGGGGAATCGCGCCTTCTCCCACCCTCTCTGACCTCATAGGGGGACTTTCCGCTCCACGGATTTAACGTACCCCTATCTGGCCTAGACACGGATGTATTTTATCGCTCTTAATCGAGCGTGACTGGAACCGATTCGAGAACCCTCAACGCCGAAAGCCAGCGCGCTACCACAAGGCTACCTCGTGCCCAATGCAAACTTAGAATATTTGTGCCCTTACTAACATAAAATACAATTCAGTCTACATAGTACACAAACTATGAGTATCACTTGAAATGAAAACTATGAATACCACAAAATTTCAATATCTTGCAAATTTAAGCCATTAAAGCTCCAAGGGCAAATATTTGCTTCACTCTTTTTAAGATCTAAAGAATGCAAATAGTTAAGTTATCTGTGGATTAGATCCTTTTACGAATGTGTAATGGCAGTTTGCGGCCATCATAAACCGTCCCTTTAAATTCAGGGTCAAAACCAGCAGAAACTTTTCTCCTGGTGCTGACGTTAATGATTTTTAGGGGATTTATTATAAAGCCATAAATATGTAAGTTGTACTAATGGAAAATCCTTAATGAGCTCACCACCTAAACCGGGACATTCTTTTACGCTCTTACAGAAGAAAATTTGTGTAGAAGTTTCTTAAAGTATTGTGCTTCTTAACCTCTAAGAATATATTCATATATTTTGAAAACTACTCTGAGCTGGTAAGATTACTTCCTAATAATACTAAAATTCAAAACCAAGAATGTAATTTTTTTTAATAATATAAACAATCCAATAAAAAAAATTCAGGTAGTTTCCGCGGGTTATTAACGTAGTATTACTTATCGTTGCTTACCTTTTTTTGTATGTATATATGTATATATATATATATATATATATATATATATATATACATATATGTATGTCAAAATTTTGACGCATCTTGATACTTTTCTGTTTAACTTGTCCAAGCGATAGACTGGGTTTGGCACACTGCCAAAATTATAACTCGCGAGGACGGATGGAAGGACGGTTTTAGCGTCTGAAATTTTCTTTTCCGGCGGACCGTTATGGAGGAACGTGATCCTATGTAAAAAAGAACTTTAATATCTTGTTATATCTCGTAAATGTCTTTCAAATAACATCTGACATTTTCAATTAAGCTTTAGTGTAAAGCTATCGTTAAACTCCTATTTCCCTAATCACGAATTTTCTCTCCATTTTTAACTTTTATTGTTAAGGGTATCAGTAATGATCATAATATGATATCTTCTGCTACATATGATGGACCTACTTTTGAAATATTTGGCCACATTTCAACGTAAATCATCTTTCAGGAGTGGTAACTAACCCAGGATCATTATCCTCATCACTTTATCACCATACGCACTCCAGAGAATTTTTTGACCCACGGAGTTAACGTATCTATGCTCTCTATACATGTATGGTTCATTTACTGTAATTTAAACGTCTTATATCTATAACTGCTCCAAAATTTCCTGTTAATTAGGAAAATAAGATATCTGAGTTTAGGGGTAATGACTTACTGTGTTCGTGCATCGCGATTCCTTTAAATTTCGAATATCAGGCTTTCCCACTCTTTAAACCACCACTTCCAACTTGAGCATTGATTTTAGTCTCCTGCAATAGTTTTATATGCCTCAATGCTTCCTGCTTCTTATTATGCAAGAATTTTTTTTATCCATCTTGGACAGAATATGAAAAAAAACCAGGGTTTTTTTAATCCTCAAAATGATTTTTTTTTAAATTTGACCATTTTACGCAGACATTCCATAAATAATTGTAAAATTTTGTTGTCTTTCACGTCACTCTCTCGTTAAGAGCGAATGAAAGCGAGAATGCGGATCGAACTCCCCCATCTTCGCCCTGTCACACCGATTTCATATCCGGAATAGGTTTGAGAGCTTTAGAGGCAGTCAAGATCATAAAGTGCCAGCTGAAGTTATGTGGATCGATTTGGGGGGGGGGGGCTAATTTAAATGAGATAGGAACCGTGAGACTTGTTTGTACCGTTAGAGACGACTAGGAGTACTTTTGAGTCCTAAATGGTAAACACTTTTTCTTTTTGGTAAGAAATCATCGGTGTCGATAAACTGGTAACTTTTTCAAACAGACATTGTTATACTTATTACACAGTGTTTGTATTTGAAATTCAATTGAAACTCCGGGCTTTTAAAGAAAAAAAATAACAGAGTCAAGAGAGATTTAACTTTACAAATTGCCGAGGGGCCTCCTGAAGGAGTAAAAACGAGATAACTGCGTTATATGTATTTACCGATTTGAGCTCTAGATTGTTAACTCAAAATGCCTTGTAAGAAGCTCACCTTTAGCATCAGCAAATCTTGTATTATTAAACAGTGCTAGGAAGTGGAGTGAAGACTGAAACCCTAGACATTCAAAAGTTAAGGAGTGAGAGTTTTAGAGTTTAATTTTACGGAATTACTGCCCAACCAGAATCAAAATTTCAAACCCTTTTGTATCCCGTGGAATATCTACAATTCCCTTTTAATCTAAACCAGTGGTTCCCAACCTTTCTCAGCTGGCGACCCACCTTTCCTTATCGGAATACCTCCACGGTCCATCAGTCCATGGTGGAGTAGAAAACCTTATTTGTATCGTATCCCTTCCTTATGTATATATGATTTACCATCAAATATATATATGAGTGTAGGGGAGCGGCATATTGCCAGAGTGTGCACCCCCTGTTTGACTCATCTGGGAGGGATGTAGTAGATCTGTTGTCTGCCCCAGATGCCAAAAATCAAAAACCAAGAAAACAATCTGAACACAATTCGATTTTTTTCGATTTTTCTTATATTTTCTGATGGTTTAGTCCATTGTTTCTGACAGATTTAGGATCGAGTCCCGACCCACCTGTAACCCTTCCGCGACCCACCGGTTGGGAACCGTTGATCTAAACCATTGAAGCATAGTTATCCTTTGATAACGTAAGAAGAAATGTTTCTTGAAGAAGGAGAAATTTCTTGAAGATAATGCTTTTTTCTGCATTCGTGGTTAAACTTTTAATACTGGGCTACATATTCTCACATTTGGGAAAATACATTTTACAAATCGAGATGTTCTTTTATTGTAAAATGCCAGGTTGATGGCCGAATGGCTAGGGCGCTGGATTTCGGTTTATATCCTGTGGGTTCGAGTCTCACTGTTGGCATGAATGTTTGTAGCCGTTCGGAATCGGCTTTAAACTGTAGGCCCCGGTCTAATTAGCCCTAGTGTAGCAAAACGTTGATCATAGCGCTCCAAACCAAACCAAACTTTTATTATAAAAGTTCTAATCAAGAAATCGCTTTTCTTAACGAAGTTACAACTTCTTCGAGAACGACCTCAGTTACCTTTCAAATTGATGACTGAGAAAACTCATGAAACATACTTTTGTTGGTGAAGCTTGGAGAAGAAATAAAGAAGTTATGCTGAGTTTTTAAATTAAGGTTGCTGTGTACTAATCCTACTGGATTCGCTCACCTCAATGTTAACCAACACAGAGAAAAAAAAGTAGGTCACTCGACGGAATAAGTGGGTTTTGGAACCCACTTCGCGTAGGTTATTGTGAGACGTGAGTTAAACAAACCACTACCCGTGTTTTTGAACGCGGATTAAGTGTGTTAAAATACTACTGAGTTATCATTACTGAGTTATCGAAACAAGTGTGTTAAATAACGCACATGTCGTAAGTCTTTTATAGTGAATTTATTGAAATGGAGAGCCATATTCAGATATTAAAACGCAAATATTATGTAACTTGATTATCTCTATATATGGAGAAAATTTGTCTACTATTTACAGTTACATAACGGCTAATAATCCAATAAAAATGATATTTTCAGATAGCCTGAACTTTTCTGCCCCTTGCAACAGGATTCATTTTATAAATTTCGTCCACCACAGAAATTTTTGAGCGTTTAAAACACACTATAACAAATTTTTCCCCGAATAATTTAAATTTAAAAACATTATTTGCATTACTTTTAAAATACGAAAATTGCCCCAAGGTGTAATTTTTTTCTCTATTACGGAGTATAATTAAAAAAAATTAAATCCAGGTCGGCATTCCTTGGACAAATTTTCTCCATAGGTTAACTTTGAGGTGACGGTAGCCTTAAAGCGGGGTTTGACGTCTTGAAACTGGGGGTTGTATACTTGGTGTGATAGATCATGTGATTTTATTAAATTTTCAGCTTTGTGATTAGATGTTATAAAAATTAATTTGAGAACAGTACTAGATGGCCCCTGTAACTTGTATAAAATATATATCAATAAATTTACTACTCTAATGTAATTTTTTTCCAAACAGAAAATCCTTATGTAACAATTTAAAACAAATATATCCACTTAATCAATCTCTCTTGGTACAGTTAGACTATCTTTAAATCCTCCCCCACCCCCCTCTATCAGCTCCAATTTAATTCTCGAGAATTTAGATCTACATTTAAGCCATCTTTTATGAATATTACTCGTTTATGAATTCCTCCCATTTGTTTGCTATCAAAAATTAAAATGCCGAAGAAAAAAATGCATAAATATTACTATAGTAAGATTTTAATACGTAAGAGGCATTTATGAATTATTAAAATCAAGAAACCACAGATTTTCATTCATAACATTTTTTAATTCACCACTTTTCTCTGAGGCTTAGTGTTAGTAAAACTTTATGAAAATTAATAAACAGTTTAAATGCATTACTTGATGCTTTATTTGATAACGTTTTTTTTATATAATTTCTTAATATTAGGATGTAGATTTGAAATAGCAGCATACCATATTAAATGAAAAAAATTTAATTTATTTTCCGATTCTTTAATCAAACACGTTTCCCATTGAATAATTCATAACACTCCTGTCTACTTCAATTCTTATCCCTAAGCACATATTTGCATAAGAGAGTACGAAAGGAATACAAAACCTAATTGTTAAAAAAAAATAAATAATAATTTCCTTACGCCAAAAGCAGTAATAATTATTTTAAATCGTTCCAAGTTAATAATTAATCCTTTTTAATCACATTTCTGCGACAAACAGTCGCAATAAATAAAATTTCGTTGAAGAAATCAGTTCTTAGACCTTCCTCTCCCACCTTTATTACTTATTCAAAAACCAGGGAGCTACAGGTCTTTTATTTTCCTACCTGAAAACCGCGCCAACCGAAAAGGCTTTTGGCGAAAAGGTCCTATTTCCCAATAAATGGCAACCCTAGCCCGTGCTCCTTTGGAGTCCAGTGCTCAGATGCGGAGATGCGAGATCGGAATGAGAAAATTTCTGGTGGAAGAGTTTTTCTGCACAAGATAGTTCTCCCTCCTTCTTTACTTTGGAGTCTCCACCTTGACATTTCTGTGTGAGTGTGATTAGTTGCAAGCACGGGATTTTCCCCTGTAAAGTTTGAATTATGATACTATGCTGCGGGTAAAAAAATCTGTATTTATCCCCACATACCACCCTACTGGGGTAAGCCTCGTGAAGACAATAATCGTCGATTGACTGGTCGAAGGAAAAACAAATAAAAAAGGATACCTATTCACAGGTGGTTTATATTGCAGGTAAGGATATTTCCTTTGTTCGTGGAGTAGCTAGAATATTTTTTAATTTATTTTTCACATAATATATATGTATATATGCTGTTATTTATAAATATACATGCTTGACAATAATTTAGAATCACAAAGTCTATGAAAATTTTATATGTTAAGTGGTATAAATCATATCAGGTCTAATTTGATAAAATTTAAAAATCTTATGACACTGTAGTTGTGATTTATCATATATGGAATTTCCTCGTGAGAAATATTAATTACATCATATGGAAATTTAATGGATAATATATTTCGACAGCAATTTCGCAGATGTTTAAAGTTTAATGATAAAAATAAATTGTAAAGTCTCATTTGAGTTATTGATTTAATAACATAAATTATACCATGCTAAACAATTTTCTTGCAAAACATTTGTGTAAAATTTACGATCTTTTTTTGACTTTGTAAAAAGTAAAAAATTTGACCTTTCTATTCTGAATGCTTTTCTATACGTAGCATAGATAAAAATTGTTCTTTATTATTAAGTACCTTAAATATATATATAAACAAACATAAAGGCAAATATTTTTGTGAAAATTTCTTGCCTGTATCTGATATTTCTATTTTAAGGAAAATTGTTCTGTAATAATTGCTGTTCATAAGATTTTGGCCAGATACGTTAATTTGGTGCTATTTTCATTAAAAAAATGAATTGAAAATTATTTTGCATCGTAACATTAGAGAAATTTTCTAATATACGATTAGAAAGAAGTTAATAATTTAATGAATTGAAAATTAAATGATACACGATATACAGGTATTTGCATCAAAGGTTAACAATTTAATGTAATCTTGAATCCTTGTTCAATTTTTCAAATTAAAACCGAGTAAATTCGCCAAAAGCTAAAATATGAGTGGTGTTTCATCCTTATAAACACCCAGTTTAAATTTTTGGGTAGCAAATGATGGTTTTTATCTTTTTTAAAGATCTCTTTTAAAAATTGAACTAACGCTTTAACGCTGTGCGCTTTTTTAACTTACTAGAACTCTATCGGGGAAATTTTTTAAACTGTATTGTTATAGAGAGCTTCTTATTTTCAACAATTTAATGTTTACGCAATATGACGAATATATAATGACTGACCAAAAAATGCTTTCAACATGTTTTCAAGCAATACAAATGGTACTTACTGAACAATTGAAAAACCTCATGATCTTTACTCGGATATATTTTATCATTGTAAAAAGTACACAACTGTCTGTACCATCCAGTTATGTTTGTATATAGGAATGCTTATCACTCATATTTAAGTCAAAACATAATGGTTTCAGGATCATTTAAATAATGTTTGGCATCGCCTCATACATTTGCTAGCAATTGAAATTCAAACTTCTTAATTAAAAGCCCTTGTGAGTCGCTTGCAAATATATGTTTATTCGATTAATTTTATAATATTTCGCTTTAACATGCTGTCACAGTACTTTATATAGTTATACTGAAAATTTAAGAGAAATTATAGAGATGATTTTTCTTATCATAACACGTATTATTAGTAGATATTTTTATTGCAGTCACAGAGAAAAAAAAAATTGTATGTTTTGTTTTTAAAATTTTCATTTCTTCAAATTGAAGATCGCAATAATAAATATTCGTGACTATCATTTATTACACGACTTTCTGTAGCAATGATGATGAGGATTAAAACGTTTTATTATTTTCAATTTTTACTATATTTCTCTGCTTTAACAGAGATTCATTCGAATATACTCTCTCCTACACACACACACACACACACACACACACACACACACACACACACACACAGAGAGAGACACATATATATCTATGATGCCCGGTATAAACTTAATTATCCGTTATTAAGTTTATACCGGGTTATAACGGGCTTAAGTTTAAAAATCACTGTTTTTGACTTAAGCCTGTTATAACCCGTGCTTAAGTCAGAAACAGTGATTTTTAGACACTTGTTAGTATTGATAGAAAAAAAAAATATTTTGACTGGTATAAAAGACTTACGTCTATAAATTTTGATACAATATTACATTTTTTATTTCATAATCAAATTTTCATTCCATTCAAAAGATTTGTTTTTAAAAATCAATACTAACAAGCATCTAAAAATCACTGTTTTTGACTTAAATCCTTTATACCGGGCATGATATATATATATATATATATATGCTAAGTATATTATGCCTGGTGATAATTACGACTAATACTTTAATAACGCTTTCCATTCATATAATTAAACTGTGAAATTCTAATTACCTGAGGTATGTGGTGAAAGATGTTTTATCACTAGGTTCCACCGGATGTCAATGATTCTATAACATATTTGGTTTTATGGGGAACATTTTTTTTTACACTCGGAAAGAAACTTAACAATGAAAAAACTCAGGAAGAAATATTTCATAGAGCAAGTTACGCGTAATTTGTTCTGTGTGTCACTGCAAAACATAAACTAAAAGACACCGGGTAGTTTGAAATAGGAAAATGGTTAGTTATATTGAAATAAATATTAGTTCAAAAATATCCTCTTATGTTTAAAAATTTGACTCTTTCCCTTAGTCATTCAAAGAAATAGAGTATTTGAAAAGATTATAACTAAGAAACACGATTGTAAATTATGCCTGATGATAATAAAGACAAAGTTCTTTTTCTGATTTTTTTTCAATAATATTAGAAATAGTGATGGGCATTGTAAGTGAAGACATTTTTTGATTTTTTATCTAACATATATTTCTATTTCTCAAAATAAGGAAATGAGCCTATTATTTTAAGGTCGCTGATTTATGTTACTCAGGTATTATAAATGTTACATATTTGTAAGTTTTGAGTAGAGTATACTGATAGAATTGATGAATTGGGATGAATTTAGAGCGTAGCATAGAAAATCTTGTAAATGCAATAGACATAATTACTGATAATGTTTAGCAAGAGATTGATAAAAGTTTTCGAAAAGCTAGATAAAGGTCCCAAAATTTAATTCTACAAATGGATCTTTTCCCTAGCGCAACGGTAAACCATTTCCTGGGACATTTTATGAAAATCTATCTAGAAATTAACTTTTTTCTACGCTTGACCCTGTTAGTCCTTCTCAGCTGATCTCATGTACTTTGTTACCCTTAAGGGACAGTGGACTTTCAAAATTGTGAAATTTGTCCAAAAATTCGATTTTTTTTATTTTATTGAATTGCGAAACTACGGACGAGTAGGAACGTGTTGCAAAAAGAATTTTTAATTTCTGTGATTACTTTCCTAGTTATAGGCATTTGTATTTAATTTAGATATTATGTGGTTACTAATAGAAATAACTTTAAATGTGTTTTTCTCAAAATAAAAATTTTCATGTCATTCGAATATTCAGACTGCTCTAGGCGCATTTCTAATTATCGTATTACTTTGAAATTTAACTTTTATATACTTAACTGTATATCAAATAAATCTTATTAAACAAAATTATGCTTCGTAGCTCAGAATTTTAAATTTTGTACTTGAAAAGATGATTTATACGTATTTTGCGCAATAAAAAGGGTGTTTTCACTATTATTATTATTTTTCTCTTTATATTTTTAATGAATGCTTAAAATAAGCAATAAGTTTCACTGTCAGGTCTATAAGGTATCCTGTAAATAAAAATTACCATATTATATGCAAAAGAAGTGCGCATGGAACCTTTTTAATTAGGCCAATTTTTGATATAATTAATAATTCATAAATTATTAATATTTCATCTTTAAATTTCAACCACTTTTACATATCTATGGTACTAATCACATATTCAAATTTCAAGGAAATCCATTCACAACAAAAAAAGTTAGATTTGAAGATCCACTGTCCCCTTAAAATAAATTACGACTTAAAAGTTTGAAAATGTACAACTGTACAGCCTTAAAATTGCACGTCATATGTTGAAATAGATATTAGGGGATTTTGATAAGCAGAATATTATTGGTAAAATATTTCTTTCAGAAAATAGAAATAGGAAATATTGGATTGGGAAAATTAGCCGAAGTAAACTTAAACAGATCTTCCTCGTACATGAAAAGTATCCAACTCGCATTCACGTAATAGAATATTAAGGCATGTAGCGTGTGTTGAGAAAAAATTATTCAAATAAAATATCTTAGGGTTGAACGACAATATAAAACCAAGATTTTACTTTTATTAAGTGCTCTTGAACATAAAATAACCTCTAACTTGAAAAGAACATCATAGATTTATAAGGAAACTACTCTATAATCTGCAGTCTCGCCACTTTTCATGTACAGTATTCAGTTATTTCTATTGTGCGCTCGTTTACTAGGGAGAATAAATTTAGTCTCCAATGAAATTATGAATATTTTCGCTTTTTCGTGAAATTTCTTTTTCTGCAGAATGTTTAATGGCTAAATTTTTCAGTGGAGCTTAAAATAAGCGAAAAATATCTTAGGTTTATAAATGCCATTGAATGAATAAGCTTGATGAGATGCACGTTATATTTGCATCAAGCGGTTTCTCCTAAGAGTGGTTAGCTGATGCAGTTTGCTTTAGTCACTCATTGTATTGTCACAATCCTAAATACATGTTTTGTATCCTCTTATTTCTATGCTTTGAACGTACAAAGTGATAAACAGATATTCACAGATTTTATTTATTTAGCATCTGGAAGTTCACTTGGCAATTTGTAATCTTAAACACCTTGTTTATCGTAAGAGTACACTACAAAATTCTTTATTCTCGTAAAATTACCACATTGTAAAAGGTCATTGGAACATGAGAAGATTAAACCTCTTCTCAAGATTATACCCTGTTCCCTGCATTACAAACAATAGAATATAACGAATCTACTACCTTCAAAGAAAGAAAAGGAGAAATAGGCTAGATGTAAGTGGTTTAGACAGAGTGTGAGACCAAATTATTACACCTTTTATCAATTTTTGGTAATTTCATCAAAACAAGAATTGGAAAAATATTTAAGGCCCTAATGGTATTGAGAAATTGTTTCATATTTTAATGTGAATGGATTCTAAAACATGTACTTAAGCAACTTGTACCCACCCTAGCCAACAAAACACTCCATACATTTCTAAAGACTGTCCAATGCAATATTGGCACGTTGTGATGGCTGAGAGCAGTACTACACTGCTCTTTATTGAAACTTCAGTTCCAACAGAAACTTGAGTTACAACACCGACACTGATTTGAGTGAGGACATGAGGTAAAATGATTGAAATTGCAGATATGTAATTCAGAAGGAACATGCTTAAATAAGCATTTTGTCCTCCTTTAGCAATAAGAACTGCTTGCACATAGAGTGGCACTGAGATATAAAGATTCTGGATAAAGATTTAATACAAATATGACGCTATACAGTGCATCTCTCCAGATGCCGCTTCCCACTGTATCTGCGAGCAAAGATCCGGCCGAAATGGTTATCGAAACTGAATGTAGACTTATGATAAAGCATGATTCTCTCCCATTCAGCGGTCAAGTGTCTTCGTTCCGTTGCAGCATTGAAGCTTCTTACGTCTATGGTATCAGGTTTAAAGAAATCGCAGTGACATAAGCCAAGCTACCAGTCCTTACTGCAGCAATCGTTGGCAAACAGTACAAGTAGGCTGAAGTGTCATTATCCTCCCTTGCTGTACTAATACTGTGAATGTCTCTGTACGATTCCTCACCCCCATACGTAACATGTCTGTCTTCCCTTTCTGAAGGAACTATATTTGTTTCAAATCACCTCACGATCATGCGTAGAACCTTGTTGTATCTATAACCTTTAAGAACGCGTAATCGTACTAGTGTATTGCCCAACGCGTACAGTAATATTCGATGCGTCAAGCATCTTCTCTTAACCTAATTATTCTTCCTCTCTCAAGCTTTTTTCCACTATACAGTTGTTTCGTTTTGCGACCAGGCATGTTTACCTACAAGCAGATCAATATCAATTGGAATTTTACCACACAATGTTTGAGAATTTATATTTGATGCCTTCTTTTATATCTTCCGAACTCACACTCCAGCTTCTCTTGTGGAACATCATATGCACATACGCAACTGAGTTCATAGTCTTGCATATGTCATGATAAACTACCCGTCTTCTAAATTTTAGGACAATTGAACAACTCGTCATGATAGCGCAATTGCAATGAGTAGCAGTGCTTTTACTTGTTATGATCAAAATTAAAAAAATAACTGAAGAAAATGTTGATTCGTAAAGAAATATTTGCTCAATTAACATTTACAAACTTTAAGTTTGCAGGAATTTTTTAAAGATGAGACCTATGATCATACTAAGAAAAATATTATTCAATATATTTTAAACATAAAATAAGGTACACACCGTTTTGTGTATTTTAAAGTCTGAATACTGAAATAAATACCTACTACATCCTCCTCCCTCCAAGAAAAAAGGATTAGTAATTGGATCTGAGGGATAAATTAATGGGTTATACAAAAGCAAACACGATAAAAAAAAAAAAGACTGCGAAAATGTTTGCAATTATTTTAATTTCTACTGATAAATAGCTAATAGTTCATATGATTTGTTTGGGGACAATCGATAAGCTATCTTAAAAATATTCTAATAAAAAGTATCCAGATGGCATTTTTTTTAACGTTGAAAGAATTTTTATTCGCCAAAATAAAGAAATCTAAACAAATTTTTTTCGTGACTGAAAGACGAGAAGGTAGAAAAAAATACAGCACGCTATTGCTTCTACTATAACATTTTTTACCTCTTTTATTCTTTTTTTCCCTATTTTATTCTTTTTTTTATCGCTCTACGGAAGAACCTGCTCAGGAAAAAATTCTCAAAATGCAATAAATTATTTAAAAATTGTTAATGACGTTTCAAGAAATTTTTTGTATCTTATTTACTAAGATTTAATGGGTAGAGGAGAAAAGTTTGCCGGAACCTATCTTTGGTAAACACCGACAATTTAATTTTTACGATAACAAACTTGAGTAACGCGTTAGATGAAGCAAAAAAAGTACGCTTAAAGATATTCTAATTCAGAAACATAGCAGTAAACATATAATTTAAAGCATATGTATGTTGAGACTACTTATATATTTCGAAGGTTAGAAGGTGGGCGCCGAAGTATTTTTTTCTGTTTCTACTAGGATATAAACTAGAGAAAATCATAAACAGTTCAATGAAGAAATATGATCAATTTTAAATTCTTACAATTGCAAACATTACTAACAGACTATTTGATACAAAAAATACGCATAAAGACATTCTAATACAGAAACATTGCAGTAAATATACGTATGAACACGCACAAAGCCAGATATATTTACACAATTTAAATAAGAAACAAGTGGAGACAATTTATTCACAATTTAAAAGTTAAGGAAGTGGACAGGAACAGTTTGCAAAAGTGTTTATTTTATTTCTACGTGAATATAAACTAGGAAAAGTAGTAAATTTTTCAATGCTGATATATAAACAAGTTTTCATGTGAAAGGTTTTGAATAAAAACTAAAATTGTTATTTAAAAGGAACTTTGGGTTACACTATTCCGATGTATTTTCAGAAACGCATTTTCAAGACATTTCGTGTAGCATTTTCGAGGAAAACCTAAGTAAGAACAATTTCCCTAAAAATTTCGGCAATTTAAAAGTTTAAAAAAAATGACATTTAGACTCAGGTTTATTTTAAGACGTTTAGGATAGGGTTTCTGATTTCATTTGTTTAAACTTCAATGGGGTGTGGCGGTGTGGTTTTGCTACAGTGACGTAACTACTAGGGAAAAATTGGCTGCTGTTTCGCCATAACTGTCACTTACGGAATTAGGGTATGTATGCATGTGATGAAGCACTTTCGATTTTAAAGAAAAATTAAATTTTTTAGAGAGATAAAGTGATCGAAGGCTGTTTTCATCACATTTTGGTTAGAAAGTCAGGAAACCGCCTTTGATTAGAGGACGGAACAGTCTTCTTTATGCCGTAGCCAATTTAAAAGCGGCGGTGCGCGGTGGAGGTAGGTTGATTGCAGACGCAGATAAGGAGATGGCACCAGAGTTTGACTTTAAAGTAAAATACCCTATTGTAAACAAATTTGTTGGGTCTGTTTGGGAGGTAGACCGCAAAACACGTGTACTGGACTTTGGGTGGTCTGATTTGTGACGCAAGGAAGGCATGCATGGGTTACGGGATTATCCAATCAAAGATATGAAAATTGATGCTAAGTGGTGGATTTTTGAAAGCTTTCCTGAATGGTTTAGGAGTTATGAGAAGGCGGGGACATTGTTGTAAAAAAAAAATAAATAAATAGAAGACTTAGAGTTTTTTTCGAGGATTCTCCTCTGCGGGCGGGCCCGGTTGAATTTTCCCGGTGCTTTAGCATTGCAGGGGGATGAAGAGATTGGTATTTCAAAATGTCGGAGGACGGTTGATCTTTCCTGGTGCCTTAGCATCGAAAGTGATGAAATGATTGGCATTTTTAAATATTGGAGACCCGGTAGAGTCTTCCCGGAACTAAGCGTTATTTTTGATCAAGAGAATACAGACGAGGTGACAAAGAGGATGCGCCGTAATATTGGAGATCCGGACGAGTCTTCCCGGAGCTGAGAGGGATTTGGAGCAAGAGAATAGAGACGGTGATATAGAGGGGGATGCGCCTTAATATTGGAGATCTGGTCGAGTCTTCCCGGAATTGAGCGTGACTTTGGATCAAGAGAAGTCGATGTCATCATTTTCCTGATGAGTGCCCCATCATTTTGGAAAGAGTAGAAGGATACCCACGACAGCCTAGAGACGCAGCGCACCCACTACCTAGAAGGAAAGAGCGATACCCCAAGCATAAGCAGAACTTCGACACCCGAGTCACAGTGCGAAAGCATCCAATCGAGTGAGTGTCAAATCATTTTTGTCTTGTTCAGACCCAACCTCGAAAATTTGAATGATTTAGTGCGGGATCAATGTTTGTTTTTTTAAAATATAGATTTTGACAGAGAGTAGTTCTTTGCCTTAGGTAAAGTAAATAAATTTATGCTCCCTGAATCCAAAAGGTGTAGGTTTAATTAAATACATGTCATTCGATATGAATTGAGGAGAAAATGCTAAAAGATTAGTAAAATGTGTAAACTGTGTACTAAGATTTGGTGATTCGGTTTTTGAGTTAAATTGTAAATAGATAAGGTTGTAAATAAATCAATTTTATTTTGTTACATTGGAGTCAGTCATCTCTGTTTTGTGTAGTTGATCTAAAGGAAGGTTTAGAAGCAAAGTTTGTTTGACCTGTTCGGTTGCCAATTTGTCTTGAGCTTTGGGTTGTATTTAACCAAATAAATCTTAAAAACACAACGCACCCAAATACCTACTACTTATAAATAATTTGTACTAACCCAAATAATTTACGAATCACGCCCAAAAATAAATATTTAAGACAGGCAACACGACAATGCATCTTCAGCTTTTCATTTGGATTGTATGTGTACTTGCATGTATGGTGCGTTGAGCCCTTACTGCAAGTTATCCGTGTCTTTTCATTTTCTTTTGACTTAATGTTTCAATGGGGATCTCAGGGCCTTGGGATGTCTTTTGGTTATACCTGCATCCTATTCAGAAAGTTCCCCTTGAGGTAACTGATTCGGTTAAGCTCCTTGATGACGAGACCAGTCGGTTACCTCGATTTCTGGTTCAGTTCCGGCACTACTACAGAATCTTGCCTCTGGTGCGTGGAGCCCTGAGTGCTTGATTTCTGTTCGTTTTTTGTCCGCATTCTTTATTATCTAGCTCTGTTGTATTATTCATTTTTAGTTATATTTGTCCATTTTCAATATGATGATATGTAGCAACTGCGCAATTTTTTTCTTGAAAAGTTTTATGTTTTCAATGCTAGGGTAGGTTTTAAGTTAACTTGTTTGGCAGTCTATGCTCACTTAATTTTTTTGTTAGTTTGATTTGTTTATATTATTTTACTAGGAAAATTAGTAATATTTTAAATACAGATATAAAAACAAATTTTCATGCGAAAGGTTTTGAATAAAAACTAAAATTATTATTTAAAAGGAAATTTGGGTTACACTAATCCGATGTATTTTCAAGAAAGGGAAAATATAAAGTGTGAAAAAGTGTTATAATGCGGTAAAATCTACTAAGAGCGTAAATTTGGGAAACTAGAATAGATCCTGCTGTTTGACTCAGAGATTTATTAACTGTGTGAGGTATTGAATCCAAATTAACCCCCCCCCCTTCTGATTAAAAAAAAATCACCGTTTGAAGAAGAAACAAGCGCTTTTCTTCTAGATGCGCTTTTCTTCTAGATGGGAAACTCCGTGGGGAGCGTACACGCTCGACAGTCAGAGAGGAGAGAACTCCACGAGGCGAGGTCAAAGGAAGGTGAGTTTCGAACGAAAAGAATCGAAGAAGAGAAGATCAGTTTTGCTGTGCAGTTCGAGTACAGCAATTGGGAATTGCCAAGTTCACCGAAGGCGTTTGGAATTAAAGTCAAGACAAACAGGCTAGTGGGGTGAATTGTACACGCAGTGGCGTGGTTGAATTCTGGCAGGGTGTACGTAATATAGTTACCGGGATTAACACTCGCAATAAATTCCCCGTTGCCTGCTAGCAAATGTAGTCTAATTGTTGTTGTAATAAATAGAGTTTAGTGAAGAAAACCTCGTCACATATCGTTAATGGTGAGTTCGTTGTTTTAGTATGTACGTTACCGCAAGCTAAGGTAATGGAAACAGGGAACTTCACAACTGTAAAACCAGAATGCAACACCAAGATCACCCTTAACGAACCTCACATCTGGGAGTGATCGGAAAGCCCAGTATTCGGGAGTAAAATACTTCCTTTTTCTTATTGATGCTGGGTTCCACCATAATGGTTCAACCTCTACGTAATCATTTACATTAACCCTTCAGCCCGTGTACAAAGCGCAACATTTTCGTAATTTTGAATGGTTTGTTTTTACATGTGAGGTTTGAATATTCCAAGCAGTTTCTTTTTATAGTTACACTTTTTATAATGCAGGTCTGATTTTCTGACCCTTCTATTCCTTTCCATTCATTTTTAGTCGTGATTTAACCGTGGTAAACCAGCGATTATAGTGGATTACAATACGACAAAATCAGGAGTTGGTGTAGTTGATCAAATTTGCAACTATTACACTGTATTCTGCAGATCACGAAGATGGACAATCTCATTGTTTTTTAGTTTTTGGACATAATAGGAATCCATTTGCAAGTTGTCCTTTGATACAATAAACCGGACAGTTTTGAAATAAGGCAATTGTATCTGAATTCTTTGGCCTTTAATTATAAATATCTCTCTATATTATCAACATTTTATATCTTGTCATAAAACGCAGAATTATTATTTTCAATTTGAAAAAAAATGTTTATTACAAAAGGAATAATCAAGGTTTAAAGAGACGTTGCACTTTGTGCCACGCGCGCCTGCTGGTGTTCCAAAAATTGGTGCGTCCGAGGATTAAAGCAACTATGCTCCCTCGAGAATTAAGTATGTAGTTCAGCCGCTTGTTGTACTCTCGTAATGTTACACCGCTTTATAATTAGACATTTTGAAATGAAATTTTAAGAAAATACCCTAACAGCACCGTTTCCAGAAATCGACGTCGTAGCGAAATCTCCTTCCAATCACGGGACGTAGTAGAGAAAATATCTGCGAAGTAGTTGTAGCTTTGTGCAGCTCAACCTGATTATTTCGACGGCGTTGCCATTATCTGTGCTATTAGGGTATTTCTGCCAGATGTTCTGCGCTTTTTAACGCACACCCTGGTGTATTGCTCATTGAAGGAGCTAGCACTGTTATATCACTTTGTAGGGTTGGTCGTTTGGTTGAGAACACTATAGTATGATTTGCTGGAAAAGCTGTTTGATGAGGAAAAGAAACGATAAGGGCAGTAAGTGGCATAAATGTTTGATATAGGTTAGAAGAAAAAAACAGCCTCAGAATCGCTACAGTTTACTTAGGAGTGTAGTAATAAACATGTGCTAATCGTTAACTATCTCATTCTGCAGTTTTTAGGTGGTCTTACAGAATGAAGTTAAGGTAACGTCTATTTAGCTGAAGATTATTGCCTAGGTGCTATGGCGAACACTATGAAGAATGTTGTATAACATTAATAGACTTGGAAAAAATTTGAAGATCTCTATTAGAATATCCTATACAATTATTTATGACTAGCGGCCAGTCCCGACTTTGTCCGGGTTGAACAAAATATTATACCAATAAATTTCCAGTTGATAGCCAATAAATTGTGAATCTTTTTTTACCTTAATAATAACCTAAATAATACCTTAAATTAATTTTATGTTAGTTAATAATTAAAATAAATTTTTTAAAAGAAAAAGGCGTGACGGAGAACGGCTAGGTTCGAACCGCTAGCGTCAGAACAGAAGCCTACCGTGATAGCACCACGATAAGGATCGTTGAAATTTTCGGAACAAAAAGCGATAGAAGACAGTAGCGGAAACAATGGAGATTGTTAGGATTAAGCCCCTAACTTTATTTCTACTGATTAGATATACATAATATATAGCCTATGTCCATCTGGAATAATGTACCTTTCAAACAGTGAAAGAATTTTTCAAATAGGTACAGTGGTTATGAAGATTACCCTCCACGTACAAAATCGCTCTCTCTTTATATATAAGTATAGATCATTTGAATAATATCCATGTTAAATCTTTGGTACACCACCGACGGACTTACCTGATCTTAAATCCAAATAAGTTGAGATTTACATCAGTATTACATGGTTGTCTTTGCCGATGGTGAGATATATTTATACCTCATCTTACAAATTCCAACATTCGAACAACCCGGAGATTACACATTGTAAATTTTTCTAATTTCTTATCCCAAATTTGAAGCTACGAGGGCGTAGATTTAAAATTTCCCTTTTGTAAGAAAATAGTCGAAAGCGAATATGAAGAAGACCAAAAAGAATCCGAAGAATCACTGAAAAAATGTGAATAAGAGCATACAAGCCGATGGTAACACTGAGACTCTTAAATGCAATAAATCAAAAACAGTCTCAATTCTTATTAGACAGCTTCTGGCGACGAATCAGTTGACATTTTCATTCGAAATGTTAAACTATGTGGCATTTTTCTTTCAATATCTTTCTATTACTGACTAGCAAATGGATATTTTAAAATTCTTCTTTTGCATATGAAGATAGAAACTATGTGCTCTTTGATTAAACTTCTAACATTTAAAATTATTTTAAAGGGCATTAAGTTATTGATGCCTATCGATACAAAATTAAAAACTTTTAAATATATAGATTTAAAATTAAAAGAATTCAAGAAAACATTTAAAGATCAATTGTGAAGGCCTTATTTGAATAGTGGTCCAACTCCACTTTAAAAAAAAAGGGAATTAGCCTTACTTTTGTGTTCATACAAGTAATTTCTATCTTATTTTTAAACTGGTACACCCCCAGCTTCTTTCTGCTGGCAAGGGAGGACATTGCAAATCAGATTTCAGTAGTCATTTCTCAGCACTTATTAGACTTTAAGGCTCTGTATCTCAAAATGAACAAGAATGGAGTTGGACCACTATTCAAATAAGGCCTTCAATTTTTAAAGGAAGATAACAGAATTCTAAGCTATGCACATTAGAATGTACAATTTAAGGTCTATTGACGGGTGCTGTTATTGCAATGTGGAGAACGGGAGCCATCAGAATGTAAAGTTGTAAAGTTGCATCGCTGAACCTACAAAAGCCAAAAAAATGTACATGCAAGTTAAGGCACCGGTTTAAAAAGATATAAATACAAAAACTAAATTTAAGCAGGAAAAACCTGCACCCCAGATTCAAATAAGCGTTAGGAACCTAGGACACGTCACTATATCTTACTAGACTTCTCAAACGGCTGTTGCCATGTTTCACCTTTTAAATTGGATACTGTTCTTGTACACAACGCTTTTCTTGTATTACTGTCCTGTCAAGACCGATGTTGTTGTTGTTGCTAATGCCCCCTGGTTGGAGGTTCCATTCACCAGGTCCTAATAGGCTATTGGGCTTAAAGGGGCAGCTCCTGTTTTGAATTAGCACCACGAGAGTCGAAGTCAGACTTGGCCAAATAACCGGTCCCGTAATTTTGAACCGAGTCAAGTGACGAGAACACTTGACCCCGCACCTCCAGAGGTAAATTTGCTTTTGATCGATGTGTTTCTTGTAGTTTAAATTATGCATGGTATAGTCCCTTCCTCAGTTGTAAAGCACTTCGCAAGGTCTCCTTAGTGGCTGTGAGTATCAAGAAGACTGATAAAGGATGTTTTTTAAAGTTGTGCTTCAGTTCTTCGTTTTTCTCTTACATTTAATTAAACATTTGAAAATTAAAACTAAAAATTTACACCAGTGATACAAAATATTTACACTGAAAATGAGAAATACGGAAATTCATCGCTGTCAAAACTTTTTCTACACTTTTTTTTGTGTGTATTATACATAACCGTATGAAAACTTGAGTTGAAGGTAATTAGCGTAATGGGAAACATACTAACGAGTGAAGACTCTCTAAGGGTAAGAGGGTATCATTTCCGTGATGTATGAAAACTCATACATGCACTTGAACTCATCTCGGTACACATGGAAAAACTTATAGGACTCATTACGCTGAAGACCGTATGCAGATAATTTGCAAAAGAACATACTAATAAGCTTCTCCACTTTTCTCTACTCTTTCAGTAAAAATAACAATATTAATCGTGAAAAAGCGTCTATGACGACATCAAATCAGCCCTCTTTCAAAAATAAAAATTTTAAACAATTTATTACACTGTGAATAATTTCTACTCAACCGCTGGATTAAAGAGAAAAAAATGATGAATAAATAAATAAAATAAAATTCTTTGTTAAGCATAAGCAATGATTTTTCAAAAATGTAGAACTTGGTGGTTTCAAAAGTGCCGGGGAGAGGAATTTATTTAATCGTTTATTTAATTTTAATTATTTCTATTACACTAAGCGTAATGTTTGAAATGTTTCATTTAAAGGACTTTCTTTAATATATTAACATGGAGAAATTATTCTCTAAAAGAGTTGTTTTATGTTCTTTAGATTTAAAAGTGTAAGTTGCATTCATGGTGGGCTTTTTCCCTAATTGCAGAACTCATTGGGCTTTAAGAGTATATAGTACATCAGTAGGGGTACGTAAATTTCGCATAAAAAATATTGAAATTTCGCAACAAAAAATATTGAAATATATAAAATTTCGCCTTTATTTGCAAATATATATATATTATTTACATATATATATTACTTATATGTTTATTTATTATATATATATTAATTTTAAAATTTCGAATTTGTTAAAAGAAAATCACAGTTTTACTTACTTGAGTAGGTAAGTATCAGAACTCTTAGTAAAATCCAAAAATTGTAATAGTCTCCTCATTCTCTTCCTTAAGTCTTTATAAATAAGTAATAAGCAAATTTCGAGAGTGAGATCTCTCGGTTAAAGACTGTGGCTGGTCTTAGTTAAGCAATTATATAAAAAAATTATTACTATTGTTACTTATTTTCGCTGAAAAATACTTTTATCACCTAGTTTTCGCCGAAAAGTAGTAAAAAAATAATTTTCACCTTTATTCGCTCATATCGGCAAATTTCGCATTTATTCGCATCTATTTCGTAAATGCGAAAATTACATATCCCTATTCATCAGTATTCAAAGACTAGTTAATAATATACTACCTCATACTGCAGTATTTAGATTATTTATGAAATTAAGTACAGGGAAAGAGAAACACATATGTAAAAATGTTTAGTCTATTTGGCTAAATATTTTTACATATGTGCTTCTGGGAATGCCGTATAAAAGGAAAATAAATAAATAAATATTTAGTTAACAGTGCAGTATCTCATCCTGTAATTTTTACATTATTTATGAAATTAAATCAAATATAAAGTCTTTTAGCTTGGTTCCTGCGCAAGGGCTTTTCCGGGCACCGTCAAACGGTAAAAATAAAATATTGTTGTAAAAATAAAATATTGTTGCCAAGATCAACCAAAAGGACTGATATAAAAAAATTTCAACTAAGGAATATTTCGTTGATTTCGTTGATAATCTAAGTTGCTACACTCCTTAATCATTTGAGTAAGACTCATGTTAGATCTCTCTGTTGCCTTGTCGGTTGCCTCACCACAGTTAAAAGCCACACAGGGAGAAACTTACATCTAGAGTCGATTGTTTTAACGGATGGTGAGGTATATTTCTGCATCAAAGTCCATTCTCCAACATTTCAGGTAATTGTTTTCCTTCTACACCCATTTTATTTCAAACTCGTGCTGTTTTTAAATTTTAAAGCAACATAGGATAAAATAAATTGCTTAAAAAGCGTGACATTTTAAAATATTCTTTTTTTACATTTGATAGTAATAAATGTCGAAGATATTTTCAAAACTGACATGTATGGTATAGTATATATGTTTAAAAGTTGTAAATTTCTAAACAATTGATCGTTACCTTGTGTGAAAGTCAATAAATTTAGATAAAATAAATAAAGTTCTTTCAGATTCACAAGTTTCACAATATTTCTTAAATTTGAGCTATGCAAGTCGATTTAATTTAGAAATAGAAAATGAGAGTCGTTTGTTTTATTCACCAGCACTAAGCATAGAGGAAATGAATGTTTGTAGCCTCTCGGAATCACCTACAAACTGTTGGTCCCGTTGTAATTAGCCGTCGTGTAAAAAAAGATGACTGTAATGCACTCAACCACCTAACTGAAACTAAATATAAAAAGCTTCTACCAGTGATATCCATAAAATTGTGAGATTTTTAGAAGCTAAATCCGTTCGCTGAAGGATATCGTACCGTAAATACTTCTTTAATTTTCATTTTTTAAAATTTTTACCTTTTAAATTTTAACTTCTTTTCACTTAAATTTTTAACTACTGGGCACACGTACCTTGATATTAATAACTTGCTTACAGGAGATAAAGTCATTAAGATGAAGGCACTCCACTTGCAAAGACACAATTTGATTTTGATTTGAATGATATCGTATAACAGAAACAGGAACACAGACAAAATAAAAGAGAGACATGCATCTGGTCAGACTAAGAAACAGTGTTTCGTTCTATAAGGTTCAGGGATGTTTTAAAGGATGAGTTTGAAATTTAAATATTTCAGTATTTTGTAATATTACATTAAACTCGATTACAACTGCAAGGGAGCTGATTTCTTTTACATAATAATCCTTCTCCGCAGTTTAATATCATGCGTTGCCAAAAGTTAGTCAATAAGTAAAATTTTAGAGTTTGCTTTATAGTTCAGTTTTTCCGGGATGCAAAGAGATATTATAATTGTAAAATAAAGTTGACATTTTTTTTCTAAAGTTTCAAAATACTGTCGACTTTCGATTTTCATGGCTTTAGCTTCCCCGGTTTTGAAAATCCGCGAGTTTGTCATCAATAAGTAAATAGGAGAGTTTTTTTTGAAGATAGCAGCTTACAGCAATATAAACATTAAATTTTAAATCGTCTAGTCCTGCACAGTTTAAACTTTTATATTTTTACTGATACGTACTTTGAATGTAAGGAAACACATATACGTGAAACCGTACTGCTTAATTTACACTAAAGTTCTCAGCACATTGTAAGTTAACCCCTTTATATCGAAGCATCGAATAACAGTTTTTGTAAAAACTGAAGGACGTTCATGCATGTTAATTATTCAAGATTGCATAAAACAAGAGTTATATGCAATACATGTGTCTTTCTCGAATAACTTCTAGAATTTTGAGATAATATCTTACTGAGATTAAAAAATTTGTTTTAAAACTTCAAAAAAGTTATTTCTTTTTTATGATTTTTGGAGATTAAAAGGAAGTATTCCAAAGATGAACAGTGAAATTTTCTTTTTTCCTTCCCTTTTTTAGGTGAAGAATTTACTTTTTGAAGTATATTGAAATCTTACCGAACCTTCGATTAAGTGGATTTTCACAATTAACGTATATTTAATTTAAAGAAGTCCCTAACTAGATCCAACAAAAGACCAATATTAGCTTTCTAAAAAGAACTTTTTTCCTCCAGAAATTATTTAATTCTTTTAAAAAGTGGGATAAATCCTTCGGAACGAATAGCTTATTTTTTTCCCCACCAGGATAAAGGACGCATACCTTATTTTAATTCATGAATAATATGCTTTGGATTTTATTAAAAATTCTTTATTCATCTCTTTAGATTAAAAGGAAAATTTGAGAATGAGAGTAATAAAAATTGCGAAGGCTTCTAGCTGAAATTTGAACTAAAAAAATCAGCTTTCATAAAAGGATCTTGAGATTCAAACAAAGGTAGTAAGCTATTGAATTACATTTGAATGTAGGAAATAAGAACCCTTAGAAATTAAGGTCAAATTTATAATGCCCCAATAAGAAAGGGAAAATACTCATAGTGCACCATTAAAGAATTACTCATTTCAAACATATAGATAAAATGCATGAAAAATAGGAATAATGAAAAAGATGTAAGTATGAACTGACCATAAGACAAAGCCACACACACTGGAATATTTTGAACACATTTTCGCAATACGATGACACCATGTCTTTATAAAATTATCCATTAACCTTTTCCTTACTGGGTGGGATAGCATGTATCCCAAGAAGGAATATATACATATATATATATATATATATATATATATATATATATATATATATATATATATATATATATATATATATATATACAGGTAGTCCTCCTACAGCACTGGATCTTACAACACGGTTTCGCTCTAACACGATAGGATGAATTGCGGGAACCCTCGTATTACACTGCAACCTGTAACACGGTTCCGCTCTAACACGATAAAAAAAATTTGGAAAATCTTTCTACAACACTGTACTTCTATAGCACTATATAACATGATTTTTGTTTAACACATTTAAAAATTAAATTACCTTAAAATAATAGCGGGGGGGGGAGTAATAATGATCTATAGTGGCTTTACATGAAAATGTATAAACAAATTATAATTTATTCATTTGTAACTCATAAAATTACAAGAAGGCCTAAACTTAGTTCAAAATCTTGAATGCAAACCTTTCCGCTGAAAAAAGCCAAAAATTCAAAAGGGAGCTGCAAGATTTCTATCTCCAAACCGTGAATCTACAATGACCTTGTAAGAAATATTACCTTGGTTAAGTTGTAATGGGGGGTGGAGCTATAGTAATGTTACAATGACGTAACCGTTAGGTTAGAATTGGCTGCTGTTTCGCCATAACCGTCACTTACGGAATTGGGGTGTGTAGGCACCGTTTACTTTGCATTAGGATTTTTGTGTGCTTGCTTGTAAGGTGCGTTGAGCCCATACAGTAAGTTGTGTTTGTCTTTTCATTTTCTTCTTGACTAATTGCTTCTTTGGGGGACTCGGGGCCTTGGGATGTCTTTTGGGCTTACCTGCATCCTATTCAGAAAGTTCCCCTTGAGGTAATTGACATGGTTAGGCTCCCTGATGACGAGACTTGTCGATTACCTCTGTCGTTTTATGGTTCAGTTCCGGCACTTATACAGAATCTTGCCGCTGGTGCGTGGATGCCCAGAGTGCTTGATTTCTGTTTGTTTTTTGTCTATTTTAGTATAAATTTTTTTTATCTATATCTGTTGGATTATTTATGACCTTGTAAGAACCATCAAATAAACTAAAATTACAGATTTATTTTAAAGAGGATAGAAGGGGCAAACAATCTAAATGAAGAAAAAGGTTCTGAAAGTGAAGGTGATATCGTTCAACCGAAAAAACGTTCTCGTTTGATTGTACTGAGCAGTGATGATGAAGAAATTTATTAAATTAAGGTTGCATTAAATGAAAATATTTTTTTTGTTTCTTATAGTTTTGTTTTATACATACTTTTATATTTTTAATAAAAATTAAGTTTCCTATATGGAATTTTAAAATAACGTTTGTTTTTAATAAGTTTTCAGAACGTAACCCCCTTTTTTTGAACTGTCTCTTGGTCTCATATAACACGGTTTCACACAACACGGCATTTTCTAGGAACCTATCTACTGTGTTATAGGAGGGTTACCTGTATATATATACAGGGCTCGATTTGAGGCGGAACGCACCGGAACGGCGCTCCGGTACCTCTTCTTAAGAAAAAAAATTGCGATAATTAAAAACATTTACTTACTCAATATTAATCTGTTGTTGGTGAGTAGTGTCTATTATATATATATATATATATATATATATATATATGTGTGTGTGTGTGTGTGTGTGTATGTGTAATCCCATTAATAGCCGTTCTTACAAAGGGAATATGAAATTTCCCATTCTAAAGAGGGAATCGGAAAAATGAGCCCCGTAAGCTAAAGGTTAAAACATTCATAAATACAAAATGCATTTTAAGCTTCATGATTACTGAGGTTTCGTTACAGGTTATATCTCACTTTGTAATATAAGGATTCAGTTGAAAAAAGCGCGTTAGCATTTGTAATTGATATATATGAAGACTCGGACAACAGTAAACTAATAATATTCAATTAGATGTCTTATAAATTCCGCCAACATTGCATAGTAGTAAGCGCTACAAGCTTCCATGAAGTGGTCTCAGTTTCGAAACTTGTCTTAGACAAGAATCTTGTCCTTGGAACCGAGCACTCCACTATATATCTTCAACTAAATATTCTCACTAAATACCTCTGCTAAATATCATGCCCAACGAGCGACCACTGGGATACCTCGGGTCCATAAATAAACATTTACTAAAAATAAATGTTTTATTTATAAATATTTCATTATTGAAACAATGATAACTAACTAATACGTTTCAATAAAAGGCAGTATAAAGGCTATACACTTTTTGTAAAGCAATAATAGTTATAATTTAGTGTTTCAATGAGTGATAAAGAAATAGTCAAACTAACCCTAATAAATTTGACAAAAACACAATCGACTACACTTTTTATATTTTCTGAAAATAAATCTTGCCAATTCCCCTTGTTTCAATGATTTTAGATCTGATGAATAAGAGGATAATCAGATTTTCACTATTTCATTAAGTAAAAAGAGCTGTGGTCACAGTAACGAGAAATTGCAAACAGCGGGAAAAAGCCAACAATAGCGAAACCGCAATCATAATGCTATTTCGCTATTTTGAATAACGATATAAAAACGATTTGCATAATTATGATAATTTTGGTGAAAAGCAGTAAAATATTTGAAATAAAATAAAACATTTTTCAGAAATATGGCATATGTTTGAGATTTCTAATGAATAAATTAATTTAAATTTAGAGCTATTCATGTTTTCATAAGCCGAAAGAGAGTATTTCTGATTTAAGAAACTTCAAAGCCTATACGATAAATTCAAATTGTTGTCTTCGGAAAACTTATTAAGCGGTTAAAATACTGAGAACTGTGTAAAAAGCATGGCTTTTAGTTCTTTTAGAGCTATATTTTAACATTCTGAATTAAGGAAATTTTTGCATACGAACCATGATAGAGGAAATGATTTTCTGATGTTCAGTCAAGGTGCGCTCTAGGAATACGTTCATTATATATTAAATGCATTTATTTTTAATTAAGGCATTTTAAATGCAGAAATTTCCTACAGTTATTCATGCATATTGGTTTATTGAGTTTTCTCCATTTAATCTTTTATTTTAAAATAGTTTGAGTGTTTATTTTTTTAAATGTCACAAACTACGAGAGCAATCTTTTGACATCTGCTAATTGTAAAAATTGGAGTGCTAAAATGAATGCGGCAGGAAAAGCAGTTACTTATTTTATTATTCAATGACTGTGACGTCTCATTCTGCTGAAAGTTATTGCTAGCATGACGACATATCTTTGAGATTGACTATTGTAATTCGAATATGATGATAAATGAAACGAAAATCAATTTTTGGGAATTTTTAAAAGCCATGTGATTTTTATGCTTATTTTTTGCCAACCTGATTGTCTTCCCTAATGATCTATCCATGATACAACACATTGTGTGAACAATGAATTATGATCACTCTTTTGGAAAAAGAATATACCCCAAGGATATGTAGGGCTGTATCTCAAGTTACTACGTTCATTTTTAGTGTTTTGAAAGTACAAATGAAAATTCAGAATCTCATAAGTAAAAGAAACAGATAAAGTAAAAAAATCCGGGCTAAAGGTAAACAAAAGTTATGACTTATTTCTACGGAACTACCCATCAGAAATTAAAAAAACATTTTAAATAGAAAGAACTTTTTATCAAGTTTTAATATCAATCATAGACTTCGATCATAGTATCATAGATTTCGATGTGTGCACCTTTTGTAGCACGGTAAACGTCTAAATAGTAATCTAGTTCTCTCCAAGTGTTTCGTAGCATATCAGGAGTTATTACAGGAATTGCTTGAATGATACGCTTCTTCAACTCATCCACAGTTTCAATTTTTTGTTTATACAAAACGGATTTAATGAATCCCCAAGCAAAATAGTCTAATAACTCCTGATATGCTACGAAACACTTGGAGAGAACTGTATTACCATTTAGACGTTAGTCGTGCTACAAAAGGTGCACACATCGAAATCTATGATACTATGATAGAAATCTGCGATTGATATTAAAACTTGGGGATGTTCTTTCCATTTAAATAATTCTTTTTTAAATTCTAATGGGTAGTTCCGTAAAAATAAGTCATGACTTTTGGATACCTTTAACCCGGACACCCTGTATATTTGTTTTCAGACTTGTTTACAGGAGAAATATTGACTTTAATTTGCAGGATGAGTGAATTATGATCACCGTAAGTTAAAAATGACGGGAAAACCCCTAGTTGCAGAGCTAATCGACTCAAGCAGGGTTGATGAGATACCATTATTTAACTAGATTTCACAGTCTTAAGCATGATGGGTGAAACTAAGGAATTATCAACTTTATAAGTGAACAGTTTGTAGGTGCATAGAGAGATAACACTCCGTTTTAAAAGGAACAACAAGAGAATTCATGTTAAAGGATAGATGATTGTGGAATGGTTTCTTCTGATATTATTAGTCACTTATGTTTCTACTTAAGCAGATGAGCATGTACAGATCTAGAGTAAGAAACATCTTTTTTCTAAGGTATTTTGATTTCACATATTTGATAAACAATGCAAGCTAGAGGACAAGGTAACATGGTGTGGGCCAAGTGAAGCTCGGTGGAACGAGAGTCCTTGGTACATGTTGAACAACCTCTACGGCATGCGCACTGAGGGTATGCATAAATTAGTTTTCCAAATAGATATATCTTTCAAGTCGATAATGCTCCTTCTCATTCGACTAATCTTAGGCACAAATGATTTCATTAAAAGCATAGTTCTTACGTGAAGCACATAAATAGGTTCCTAAATTCCCTCGATCAGATCAATTAGATCACTTGTTTACTTCTGTTGAGCAGTATATTCAGTGGCTGGATATGCCATTTCCCTGAGTTGCTCATAGGCATGTTGCTATGTAGGCTGTTACAGTCAGCAAGTAGCAAAAAAAAAAAAAACACCTGTGTCTTACAATTTTAGACTGTTCTACGCATAACTAGCGTCAAGTTTGCCCTGGTTAATCATAGCAATTCATTCTGAATATGCAAGCGTCTTGTGAATTCATCCAAGGTCAAGCTGTTGATGTAATTTGAGAAAAAGTAGGGCTTGTTGAGTGTTGAGAAAGAAGTCATATGTGATTAATAATTCAGTGATATATATATATATATATATATATATATATATATATATATATATATATATATATATATATATATATATATATATATATATATATATATATATATGTGTGTGTGTGTGTGTGTGTGTGTGTGTGTGTGTAAGTAACAAGAAATCCCGTCCTTCTCTAAATTTACATTTACCGCGTATTCTAAATTCTCTTTTTAATAAAGCACGACCCCTTTTCCAAAATTGCAATCTAAAAGTAAAGTAAGTTATAATTTATACTAGCCCTGCAGATCATTAAGCAGGCATGTGAAATATCTGATCTCAATAACATCCCCAGATAGCTCTGGTCCGAGTGTTCGAAATTTATGAGATAGTGTTCGAAGATTCCGAATGTCAGTTTAATGTCAAAATTCTTGAAGAGCCCTCGAACCACTCTATATTTATGCGTTCTATAACGTCGAAACCGAACTTTACAAGAACTTTATGGCCGCTTATCCTGCTCCCAGGTCAATAGTTCGCGGTTCTAACAAGCGCGGGATCTAGCAATAAAGTAATCCAGGGGAAAACCGAAGTGGACACTTGAACTCCACAAGTGGATACGTGAACTCCACGAACCTAAAGACTCCCAAATAAAAATTAAGTAGTTTAGGCCCTCTGGCGTCAATATCGCAAAACACCCATTTAATATTTGCCTGAACGGAAGACTTCTCGCTCTTCGCTCCTAACTCTCGTTGCTGTCGGACCTTCTGTCCACAGTCCGGTGGTTATACCCTTCTTGTCTTAACTTTGTAATGTAATCAGCTCCCCGCGCCCCTTCAGGGCAAGACCAGTGGCCACTGCAGCCTTCGCGATGGTTCATAATTAAATAAAAAGGTGATTTCCTGGATATCGTCTGAAATCTGTGTTCCTATTCTCTGGCTCCATGTTTGCTTCTTTCATCACTGAACGGGCGATTGCATATGTGTTTGTTTCTTCCTAAATTTCGTCAGTGCTTTCCTGGATCAACACTTCGCCCGACTGCATCTCCAATAAGTTCATATACATCAATTTCCTTGTGTTAATCTTTCCGAATGTGATTATTATCACACACACACACACACACACACACACACACACACACACATATATATATATATATATATATATATATATATATATATATATATAACACCTTATACATACGAACGTATAATATACGCGCTTAAACCCCTGTCCCATCATCGCTAACCCATATAACTTACCATGGATGGCAATTAACGGTCATAATCAACAAACTGTAAGCTGTTCGCTATTAGTTAATGCAGTTCTGAAGATAGTTTATAGAATCAGTTGACTCCAAGATTAAGGCATATGCATGTTATTTTAGAGTGTGTTGTTATTATATAAGAAATATTTGACAAGAAATTTCATTTAAATATAGCCAATTATGTATTTATATTGGTATGTGTAATTTTGATTTCAACTGACATTTTGCAGTAGTATGTGTGGATTTATTGCTAAACTTTAGAAAATAAACAGTTGAAAAATTTACATAATTTTTATAATGCTATAAAATATAACTCAGTTTCTCCAGCGATAGTGAATGGGAGTCTAAACTGAATTTATCATTCTTGAAAATTATGAAAAATTCTGAAAATGAGAAGCAAAAAATTTTATTTTTACTAAAATTTATAAAATAGATATAAAATATATACTTGAAAAATCTCTTTTACTTATTTTCTGTACATAAAAGGACAAAACAACCTGGTAGTGCGGCGTTAATAACAAATTCAAAAAAATTTAGATATCTAGTATAGTAACACTTTAGTTTTCGATTATAAATCATAACATGTGATAATGTATGCCTAAACAAAGTCGCAACATATGAAATACATTTTATTAAGTTAACCTATGAGGAAAGTTGGGTCCTTTCTGGCCTAAGGCCAAATGATTTCCATCATAATCATTCATGTCACTTCATTGTTTATTTTTTCTTGCCCCCGTGGAAAACTTTATCATATTCTTTTCTAGACAAACGTGTTGTGACGCGAGAAAAAAAAAAAACTTTGCAAAACTTTCTCTCAAGAAGTCACTGAAACTTTAGAAAAAGACATTTACTACACGCTGGACAGAATTTGAATATTCATGCATCATGATCTTAAGTCTTGAACAAAGTGTTTTCTCTTGAAGAAAAATTAATTACATTTTTTTCCTGTCTGCTGTCTCATAATTAGTAAAATATGCTTCTTTGCAAACACATAAATAGAAATGTCACCCGAAGAAAAACTAGTTCCTGGACATGATGGCATTGCTCATAGCAAAAACTAAAAATTGATTTCACGTTGGACTACCATTTTTAAAAATAATTTTCTAGAAGTTATTGTCTGCAGAACTTAATTTGATTATTAAAACATTGTTTTTTATAACTGGTTATGTCGAATTCTATAACGAAAATACAAAAAATCTAATCAAGGTGATCTTTCTTGAAAAGTATTTGATTCAACAAATCTACTATTTTGGCTTCTAGATTGGTAATCATATTGATGATTATAAAAAGAGGTTTACAGGAAAAAAAGGAGACATTTGGACATAATTTACTTTTCTTCAGGAGTTTAAACTGTTTTAGGTAACTTTTGACAAGACACCTCTCAGTCGACCGTAGCAATATTTTCTAATCCCATTTGATTTCCAGTACTTTAAAATTAAAAAGAAGGCACCGCGAAGTCGGTGCTAATAGCTCCGGACTCACGTAATAAAGTTGCACAGTACTTCATAAAATAAAAATGCTTAATAAAGCACTAAATGAACTGACAACCGAATTACATTGAACTTAAATATAAATTAAGTGTGTTAGTGAAAGATCTTAATAGAAGAGTTTTAACCTGTAAAGCAATATTTTGAAACAAATTGTATATATATATATATATATATATATATATATATATATATATATACGGGTACGGGACAAAATAATAGGAACTCCTGTGGAAGAATACAAATTTTTTATTTGTAGGAGGTTGGGCCTCCCTTCGCCTTAATTATAGCTTGCAAATCGACGCGACATTGTTGGCTTTCGAATAGCCACTCTGCCATAAATGGTCGCAGCATGCAGCTCCAGCATAGTTTTGGTGGATACGGTTCCAGAGATGGATGTTCATCTCGAATGTTATCTGCGACAGTGTAGTCTTGCGTTTTCGGGTTACTATCCTCTTCAACATTCGTCTATCCCGGTCGGTCAACTTCGACATTCACCCACTGTTTTGTTTCGCAGAGGTCACCTTTCCCAGTTTTGTGTAGGCTGTCATAACCCTTGACACACTGGCCCTTGAAACACCCACAAGGTTGGCGGTTCACGACACGAACGCTCCAGCTAGGCGAGCTCCCATAATTATGCCTCTTCGCAAGTCGGACAGGTTTGACATTTTGCTAGGAACATAATTTTCTCATAAAACTCTCACATCGACAAATGCTGTACTGATACCTTCCCTTTCGCCGTCACTAGATGGCAGACTATTGTGACACGTGACGGGGTTGTATTGGACGGTCGAAGTACGAGAAATTTCAAAATGGGTGTTACTATTATTTTGTCTTGTATCTGTGTGTGTGTGTGTGTGTGTGTATATATGTGTATATATATATATCTATATATATAAAAGAGCTTGTCTGTTTGTTTGTCCACTATAGAATCATAGACTGTTTCACCCACCGGGACCAAATTCGGCACAGTTAATGTTTAGGACCCTAGAAACTTAAATCAGCAAAAACGAAGTTTGGGGCTCAATTAGTTTTTTTTAAATTAATTTTTTAAGGATTTTTTGTGCCCGTAAGATGTGCGAGACCCCCTGTGGATACAGACGTTCAGTGAAATCCGAACCTATCCCTCTTCCCCCGCGCGGGAGAAGAGGAGTGCGCGGGGGGTGAGAGCTTCATTGTAATAAACTGACTAACTAACTGACAGATA
>OU015491.1:178473388-178725888 GCA_907164885.2 Dolomedes plantarius | reverse complement strand
ACTCAAGGAGCTATAAACCTATAGTGTAAAAAGGAGTAGAAAAAAAATCACAGGGAAATTTCTTAGAAGTCACAGGTGCAAGAAACATTTTTTTGAGTACTTCCAGAGTAAAGCATCATTTTCAAACGAAAATGATTTAATAGATTTTTAAATTTATAGTTTCATTTTAGTCAATTCTTGAAACAGTCTTTCTCCTTCAACACTCTTTATTTGTATCATTTATTGGATCAATTCATTTAATTGATCTCCCTCTTGTGAATAAAAATCAGAATAAATTTAGCCAATAATACAGGGAAATTTCAGACAATAAATGGCCACAAAGGAATTACACATTTTTAATGGTTATATTTGCAATCCGGATTTCAGCGAAAGCATCCAGCGAGTAAAAATTTATTACAAAAATTCAATGCAAATCATTTAATAGATGATTATTCTTATATATATTCCAACGTGACAACTGTAAGGTAATCTGCTTTGCATAACTTATTGCCCTTATAGTCTGTTAATAATTAATTTCGAGTGAGACAATTTTTTTATTTACTCTATGTGTATGATATGGTCTCTATATATTATTCCATATCAGCTTTCGGATTTAATATTTTAAACCGTAGTTGTACTGTTAATTTGCATATTCTGGTGTGAATCTAGTAAAAATTTTAATGTACATTAGTCAATTTAAGTAAAGCCGGTTCTTTCCAAGACATATGAAGAACATACCGAAAGTTGACCTCTTTGTGATCGTTTTAAAGATACTTTCTGCTTACAAAATCTAAAATTTCAATCACCATTTCCGTTTCAGTTAGACAAAGATAAACGTCGCAATAGGTATCTGCAAATTGTCGGCGTATGTGTGTGTGTGTGTGTGTGTGTGTGTGTGTGTAGTCTTAAAGTTAATCGTAAATAGATATTTGTTTCTCCAAAATTAAATTATGTTTCCTATTTGTTACTTTATGGGCACACCTTTTAGATATGAATTAGATCAGCCTCCTTTTCCAAGCTCTGTCAAGTTACAGCCAAAAACAATTTTCGTAACTTCGATTGTTTTATATAGAGGGTTGCTTTCGACCCCTGCTACCATCTTGTAGGCTTCAACTACAGATGCACAGAAATGTTCTTCATTATTGGCGTTTTCTTAATTAATTACAAATTGTTACTTCGATCTTATAATTTTCCTCTCTATAGAGAGAGTAAAAGCATAGCACATGTTTTCATTATTGGCCTTTTAAAGGCAAAAGCATGGTACTTCAGTCTTCATTATTGGCATTTTATTATATAATTTCAAAAGGTTACTTTGTTGAAATAATTTTCATCTATTGAGAGGGTAAAAGCATACCACTTCTGTCTTCATTATTTTGCTCTTCTTATATTACTACAAATTGTTACTTAAGTCTTTTAATTTTCATCTACAGAGAGGGTAAAAGCATGGCACTTCAGTCCGAGCTAAGAACTACAGTGTATAATCTTCACTCTCCCCTTGACTTAGTTAACTCCCTCTGATTTCAGCCTAAACAGATGTAATTTATGGAGGAAGATTTTTTTTTACTAAATTATTGCCATTTTGAATAGTGTTTGAAATTATTAATAAACGAATTTTGAAGTCCCTTTCTTATAATTCATCAAGTTTAAATACTTTATCTCAATTCTAAGGACATTTATAAAAATATACAGCTGCAGAAGTGACACGCGCACTTTTGATGAAACATTTAAGGATATTTTGCAAAAAAATAAATCATTTTCGTGGGGATAAAATACATAATAATTCCAAAAATATCACCAACGAATATCACCATTCTTTCACACATCTGTGTCCAGAAGTAATCAGTAACAACTCCAGATGTTTCACGATTAGATTTCGAATTTCCTCCCACAGCAATACATCTTGTACAGGATCCTTGACTGAACCTGGCAAAAATTATTACCCAGGGGCATCTTTTTCTTGATAAAAGGAATTGCTGTCACTGTTGTTTTCTGAAATGTGTTTAGAGGAGCGTCTATTTTCACTTCTATAAAAGTCTCCTTTCATTAAATGATATTGGGGGTTTATTGTTTCTAGTTTAACCACTTATTGTACTTTACTGTTTTAAAAGTTTTATGAATCAAGCTTTAGGTGTTAAACTTTAAAGCATCCCAAGCAAGTAATGAATCTAAAAGTCAATTTGTGAGGTTTTCCTTCAATGTTTTAAGTTATGTTAAAGGAAGGCATATCATGGTTCCATGGCGGGATTCTCAGCACATTTATACAACAAGCATGGAGTTAGGAATCAGTTTCCAAGCGATCCCGTTTTTAAAGCTAAAAAAAGGCAAAAAATTTAGAATAAAGATGCGTGGCATATGCCTTGTCATTATTACGCATATGTGCACATTTAACAATTATTTTTTTTTAAATTATTGACAATGTGTCATTACCTTGCAGTTTATCATGACACACAGCCCAAAATTTGGTACGCGTATAAAAATTAAGTTGTTGCATCAAAAATATGTTTTCATGAGAAAAATTAAATGATAATTTGTGAGTAACTGACGTTTCAGCAAAATACAAAAAGTCGAAAAGATACGACTTCAGTAGCGCCTCAACTTTCGTTGGTTACAATCTCCGCAAATTTAATCGTTTAGAAATCATCAATAGTGCTCTGTATTTAACTGTTTTATAAAAGAAAGTAATGAAGATTATTTCCCATTCGGTAGAGCAATCTTCTCTAAGACCTTGTGTCAGCCCGATTGAGGGCCTATCCGGAGTTCACTTCCACACTGAACTTATGTCCGACACTAACAAGAACTCAGATGCTCCCGATTACCTAAGACAGTTGGCCCTAGAGGTCATTGGTGGCATTCCCAGTGATGCCATGTTGATTTACACAGATGGCAGTAAAGACGAGTTGAATCACACTGGGAGTGGTGTCTTTATCGAGAATCTTTCTGTCCGGCTTTCCAGACGCAACCCAGAAAACTGCTCGGTTTTCAGAAGCGAATTAATAGCCATAAATGAAGGGTTAAAGTCCATCCTCCATGACACTAATAGTAGTGACATTTGGATCCTTACTGATAGCCGTAGCTCGATTCAGTACTTACAGGATTGGAATAGTGTGTGCGATCTTGTGGGCAGGCAAATTATCACTAATCTTAAAATTTTAGCCAAGGGTAGGGATGTCCACTTTCAGTGGATTCCCTCCCATGTTAATATCCAAGGCAACGAAGTTACAGATATCCTGGCTAAAAGTGGTTGTTCCGAGTCTCCCAACGAGGATTACACGCTAACATATAAAGAGTTTTTCTCTATAAAGAAAAAAGAAGACAGGCAAGTCTGGCTCACCCCTCCCACCCATCCCTGGTCCAGCAGGAAGACCCCGGGAGGCGCGTTAGAATTTGGGGGTGAACGACATGATCAAACGGCCGCCTCAAGACTAATAAGTGGGCATCTGAAAGGCATGACATTCGAATCTGGACGCAGGGTCTATTCGTTGTGCACGAAATGCAATCTGAGGCCGGCTTCCCCCGATCACATCTTGGAATGTTTGGGGTTCACTCTAGAGGATTTTTGCGCCGATCCAGTTCTGGTGATTGACTTCGCTAGGGTTCATGGCATCATGGATCTTATTTAGATGCTGCTAGATCTAGAAGGATTGTAAACAACAACAACAACATAAAAGAAAGTTATTTAATAGTTATTTAAGTGCGTTACCTGTAATGGATCACATGCACTACTCGTACGATAAAATCTTTTTTCTCTCCTTTTCTCATATCTATCAATTATTTTCATGCGTATTTGTTGGCCTACATCGTAGATACAGAAAATTTCAATTTATAAAACATACTGTGTTACCTGACGCTTATAATTAGATGTATTGCAGCCTCATTTTAAATGGATTTTAAATGAGCCATGAGCCCGTCAGATAAAACTCATGAACCCACATGCTTGTCACAGACTGCTTCCGTAGTTTGCATCATTAAAGGCTGGACTTGAGTATCCATATAGTTCCGAGAAACTGAAATGAAGTAAATTATCGATCACATCTTTCAACAAGTCATATCTAAAAAAATGTGATTTTTCAGAAGAGTGATTTTAAAGTTTATAAATAGAATAAAATGTATTAAAAATAAATATTAATTCTGCTCTCTAGCGGCTAAATATTGAGAGGGGAGATATGACGGTCTTGCACGGTTATACTACTCTTACAGGGCATTCTGAAAAGAGGCATACCTAAAAACCACCGATTTTTGAGATATGACGTTGTTGAAAGGAATCAGCGACATCTTCTTCTCTCGATATATCAACAAATTTATGATCGTGGGATGAATCCTTAAAACTTTTTGGTTAACTAGTATACTAATGAAGAATTATGAGAAAATAAGCTCTAAAATATGTATTCATTTTTATGTAAATTACCTTCTAAATGAGCTTTCTTCAAGTTATTGTAAAAAAATAGTACAAGCGACTGCATAAAGAAATGACCTGAGAATCAACATGCGAATATTAAATTTTGTGATGATTAATATTGTGTCAAAGTAATATAATCAATACAATACACATCACAGCTGATGATGTCCGGAAAAAAAACTATATTTATCAATTCTTATACATCATCAACCCATGTCATGATCTTCCTTATTAGCCTAAAAAGGGTGTTTTGTAAATGTAATACAACATACCTTGATGTTTTAAGAAATACAGTGTGAACAAATCCCAAAGGATATCCGAATAGAATAAAATTTTGTAATATGGAAAAATAATTTATATATTAAAATATAATCTCTTTACTAGGATGTTTTTAAAACATATTTAATGACACCATTTTGGAAAATAAATATATTGTTCATAACAAATGGAAATTTTATTTAAACTCTACCTTTTCTTATTTATAGCAGGGTGGATTTTTCTCTTTATAGAAAACTTCAACTGCAATTTATCGTTCACTTTTTTAAAAATACAGGAATAAAAAAATAATAAGATTAAACTTCAGGAGATCAGCACCTTTGAAACCACCTATCTATTAATAATTAGTTAGGGAATTTTTGTGTTATAGTTAAACTTAAAAAATAACTACGATCCTAATGCACTTGATAGAGCATAAGAAAATACAACAAAGATTAGACGAAAATATACTTACAGAATAAGAATTTTTCAAAAAGTCATTAAAGGATGTCAACAGTGTGTATATATTACAGTAAATCTTTTAGTTTCGAGTTAAGTTTTCGAAGTTAGGGTTATTCACAAATTAGCTATTAATTATTAAATAGAAATTTTGGGTTTGTTTGTAGCCCATCTCTAGGCTAAAATTATTAAACGCAGAATGGTACAAAGTTTTACAAACTATAATATAGTTATGTGAAATGTATTTCTTGGTATATATAACTTTATAGTACAATCTCTAACTTTATTGCTTTGTAAAGACTGTGCATTAATTGCATCGCAAACTGGAGGTGAACTGAACTGCCTTTCTCTTACCGCGTGTGTGGTTAGCAGATATTGTTGAAAATATTATTAACATTTCTAAAACATGCCGTTGCTTGTCAGTCCAGATCATAGGCAGAAGGGGGAATAGAGGGAATTAAATCTTCTCCGATTCTCCCTTTGTCTTTTATTTATTTCTAGCTGAAAACCCTTGCTTCGCTACGGAGTACATTCAAATTAAACAACGGTCAATGTATGCAATTAATGCCAAAAAAACAATAAATAAATATATATATTCACTGCTCAAAACAATTAAGGGAGCACATGGTTTTAATGAAATTACGCAAATACTTACACCGATAAGTAATATAAAATAAATCATCCATAATTTAAAACCTAGCAGGAAACAGAAGAAGAAAACTTCATATGCAAATCAAAGTTCATGACGTCAAAAACCAGAAAAAGTACATAAGGGTGGAAATTGGGATGTTGCAGAAACGTCTGTTTCACTGCCTTAACTGTGAAATTCGATTGCTCAATTATTCTTTTTGAGAAAAGGTGACTTGAAAATGTCTCAACAACGTGATTTACCGGAATCCATGGCATGGCGTATTATAGGCAGACTTGAATCCGGGCAAACACAACGTAGTGTCGTGGACACTGTTGGAGTCACCAGAAATGTCGTTGCAAGGCTGTGGAATCGATTCCAAGAAACAGGGAATGTTAGACGTCGACCAGGGCAAGGTCGGCCACGCGCCACTACAGAAACTGATGACCGGTATATACTGTTAACAACTCGTCGAAACAGAACAGACAATGCTACTCAGATGCAAAGACAGTTGCTCTTGGCAACAGGACGAAGGGTGTCCAGCCAAACAGTACGTAATAGGCTTCATCAGGAAGGTCTCTATGCACGTAGGCCAATGGTCTGCATTCCGTTGACCTCACGTCACCGTGCGGCCCGAAGAAGATGGGCTGCTGAACATCGAGATTCGGAGCAACATGATTGGAGCCAAGTGCTGCTTACAGACGAGTCCCGATTCAGTCGGGAGTATGACATCTGACGTGTTTTGGTATGGAGGGAAAGGGGCACTCGAAATAACCCCACATTCGTTCTGAAAGGTCACAATACAGACGAGCTGGTTTTATGGTATAAGGTGGAATCAGCATAGGTGGACGTACGGACCTGCATATCATTCGGAATGGTACTTTGACGGCCCGAAAGTATGCAGACGAGATACTGAGACCTCATGTCATACCTTACGCTGAAGCTATTGGAGATTCCTTTGTTTTCCAGCATGATAATGCCAGAACGCATACAGCTCGTCTTGTGGAGAACATGCTTGAAGCTGAAACAATATAGCGTATGGAATGGCCAGCGTGCTCTTCTGACCTGAATCCAATCGAGCATGTTTGGGACATGCTCGGACGACGGATTGCTGCGAGACCAAGGCCTCCTTTTACTCTCCGAGACTTGGAGATTGCACTTCTTGAGGAGTGGAACAGCATTCCCCAAAGTCTTATCGATAACATCATCGCATCCATGGAAAACAGGTGTGCAGAAGTCTATAGCTGTTCTAAGAGACCACACGCCATATTAAAAATCTTGCATCATTTCTAAACAAAACTTTTTTTTTATCGTTTACATGTAACCAAATTGTTGCCTTAAATCATCTTTTCATGTTTTTTCCATATTTTCAAAGAATTAAAGCTTAATTACAATTTTTTTTAAGTCTTTTTTTCTGTAATACACATTGATACGCATGTACTATCCATTTTATGCCAATACGTGGCTGTCTCACACGGTTTTCTTAACTTCTTTGCTTGCTCCCCTAATTTTTTTAGCAGTGTATATGTATAATAAATACGACGATAAATGTATACAATTGATGTAAAAAATAAATATATATATTTATAAAAAATCGTAAGATATATTTTTATAGACAAAATAATGTAGAAGAAAATATTCAAATTAAATCAAATAGGACATACTAAAGAATATAGTAGAGTTAATGTAGTACAGTTTGAGGAACATATCTTTTACTGCATTTTAATATTTTTTTTGGGATAATGTCCAATTGTCTGCCGCATTAGGAAGGGAAAAAATATTTTTTTGTCGATTTCATTGTTATGCACGTGACGATAAATTTATTTAAAGTACCAGAAAAAGAAATCACGTGATCAGCATTTATTAAATTAAATTCTAAAATTTACTATTTAAAAATTTACCAAAAATCAGAAAATGGAGGTAAAAATTTCCTTTTATAGGAATATTTCTCGTGATATAAATTTCATAACTCAAATTATTATTTTAAATGCAAACTTAAAAAAAGTTACTAAAACACCTTAAACATAGAATTTTAAAAAAATCTAAGAATTTTTCAAAACTCTTTCTTAGTGCACCCCTACACTATAAGAACAATGGCCATGCAAAATTTCAGCCCTTTAGGTCCAGCGGTTTGTTCTGTGCCTTGTATGTCACTCAGTCAGTGAGTCAGTCAGTTACGGAATTGTTTTATATATATACTAGCTGAAAACCCGCACTTCGCTACGGATTACATTCAAATTAAATACAACGGTCAATGTATGCAATTAATGCCAATATATATATATATTTATAATAAATACGACGATCAATATATACAACTGATGTAGAAAAATATATATATATTTATAAAAAAATCGTAAGGGATATTTTTATAGACAAAATAATGTCCAATCGTCTGCCGTATTAGCAAGAAAAAAATATTTTTTTGTCTATTTAGTTGTTATGCACGTGACGATAAATTTATTTAAAGTACCTGAAAATGAAATCATGTGATCAGCATTTAATAAATTAAATTCAAAAAATTAATCTTTAAAAATTCACCAAAAATGAGAAAATAGAGGTAAAGATTCAAAAAAGATTTCATTTTAAAGGAATTTTTATGATTTTTCTCGTGATATAAATTTGATAACCCTAAAATTATTATTTTAAATGCAAACTTAAAAAAAGTTACTAAAACAGCTTAAAAATTAGATTTTTGAAAAATTCTCCTTAGAATTTTTGTAATTACTCTTAGTGCACCCCTACACTATAAGAAGAATAGCCATGCAAAATTTCAGCCCTTTAGGTTCAGCGGTTTGGTCTGTGCGTTGTATGTCAGTCAGTCAGTGAGTGACGGAACCGTTTTATATATATAGATAGATTTCAAAGTATTATATAAAACGTAACCCTGACTAGGGTTTAATCAATTTTGCTTCCCCCCTCCCATACACACACACTCTCTTCCACACACACAAACACCAAGTTTTTTTTCTAGTTACGTTACAGAATATAGTACTATTTTATTTTCTGTTAAATGTATGGGCACTATATTAAGAATTAACGTTAGAGTGGCGATTGAGAATTGAACGATTCAGTGCTGACCACTTCTAATGTACAGGACTGTAGTTTGTAAAGAATTCATTTAAACGTTTCCATTCTTATTTTTTAGGCCTATCGGGAAGTTGTTTGGATCAAATTTTCCAACTGACCAAAAATATAATGTGTTAGGAAACTTGATTTTGAGACGTATCTTTCTCTCTCTTTCTGTGTCTTACGTATAGATTTTGAATCCTGGTGTGGTCTAACACATCGGGTACCCTCTTCTTTTTTATTACCCTTTATACTTGAATGTTTACCCACCGTTTATACATGACCTTTTATAACCTTTTACAAATCACTGGTTTTTCATCACTGTTTTCCTCATCTTTATTATTTTTGTCATCTTATGCATATTACCGTTTTTGTCACCCTTTTATATGACTGTTTTTTACCGTTATCGTTCTTATCATTTTTTATTCTGTTGTTATTTGCTATGTTTAAGTATTTTTATATATGTGTTGTGGTCTGATCTTGACATGTGTTTGGCACAGCTTGTCCTTTCTGGACCTTGCCCATTAAACTTTAACAACCTAACCAACCTTTCTCTCTCTGAATGTTTTCGTTATTTCTTTGGGAACTAACTTGTTAATTTATCTTACCATGTTGTTTTGCCTACTTTTTTTACTTTACTGAACTCACCTCAATAAATTAAATTCACATATCTCGCATCCAGTCATCCTTTACAGCTGAATATTTGAATAAAAACGAAAATATGAAAGTACTCACACAGCAGAAAACTTTCTAATTACATTACAGTTACATCAAAAGCGGGGACAACAACCAATAGAAAGACAAATGTGTTAAAGATATCTTAAAAGACTGTCATCTGCTCAGACAAATCGTATTGTGATTTCCCGTTAAAAGATTTCTTCGGGATATTTTTCCCTTCCACCTGATAGGAACACAACGTGACATCAGTTTTAAGGACTTATGATAAAAGACATTTACGGCCATTGGCTCTGTATTGAATTATGGGATATATCTGCTCGGATGTCCTGAATAGAAGCCTTGTCTGTAAGTGGCAAGTTCAGTAATCCATAACGACGGTTATGCGTTAAAAATTATTTAATACCGAACTTCCAAGGAGAGGAAAATTAACGTCACTAAACATTTCTTTGATAAGCTTGCTTAACATTTTAGTGGTGCATATATTAAGATATTAAATTTTTAAAATTAAATCTGTGAGTTTAAAGTTTTGGCTCATTTTTCAGAACTGTTTCGAAAAATAAGCCAAAATCGGAAAATAAGCACAAGTCGGGTGCAAAGAGAGGTACTGGAACACGCCAGAATGGCATTCCAGTACCTTTCTTTAGGAAAAAAAATTACAATAGTTAAAAACGTTTATTTAATCAAATATTACTTTGTTGTTAGTGAGTGGTCCTGGCTTATTATATATATATATATATACAACCTTTGTCCAGAAAGTTCGGTGAATGCGTCTATAGTTACAATGGTTTGTTGTCTTACATGAAACAGCTATTACTGTCCTTCGAAGTAATTCCCGTAGGCGGTAATGCACATATGGGAACGGTTGTACAAGTCTTGGAAACTCCTCGCGTAGTCGTCTTTAGGGATGGCCTTCAGCTGGGTCGTAGCATTACGTTGGATATCCGAAATGTCCGAAAACTTGTGGCCCTTCAGGGCTGATTTTAATTTTGGGAACAAGAAAAAGTCCGGGGGAGACAAGTCTGGGAAGTAGGGTGGGTGATTCAGGGACACAACTCGCATATTGGCCAGGAACTGCTGCGTCAGAAAGGCAGTATGTGGCCGGGCATTGTCGTGAATCAGGGTCCAGTTGCCTTGCTTGGTGTACTGGGGGGCGTACCCGATTCGTTGTAGCAGACCTTACAGTATATCCACGTATTTAGCAGCATTTAACGTGTTGCCCTCAGGGAGGAATTCTTTATGGATGAGACCCTGAGAGTCGAAGAACACCACGAACAGTGCCTTGATGCGGGATTTCCCACTTCACACCTTCTTGTTTTTCGGTGACTCTGGACCCCGCCACTCCATACTCTGACGATTCCCGTCGGGGTCGTACTTCAGGCACCAGGTCTCATCATCCGTGACAAGGGATTTCAGGAAATTTGGGTTTCCATCGGCCATGTCGATGAAGTCTCCACAGGCATCAAGCCGAATTTGCATTTGTTCCGGCATCAAAGTGTGGGACACAAGTCGAGAGCAAAGCTTGCATTTACCCAAATCCTGGGTCAGTATGAGGTGGGCCATCTCACGACCAATTCCCACTTCCTCCTCTATCATTCGTACTGTGACACGACGATCCTTGGCCAACAATTCCTTCACTTTCTGTACGTTGTCCGGGATGCGTGCAGTTGCAGGCGGGCCACATCGTGGGGCGTCTTCAATGATGTCCCACCCTTATCGGAAACATTTAAACCACTCATACACGCATTTCAAGGTGACAGCACGTTCTTCGTAAACTTTTAGCAACATTTCATGAGTCTCTTTGGCTGATTTTCCAAGTTTGAAACAGAACAGCTTATTCGTTCGCTGATCCATTTTGAATTTCGACCGAGCGCACAACACCTTCACTCTACAATGAACTGTTTCCACACGATAAGCTAACTCGCAGCGCCACCTCTCAGGAACTGGTTCAGACCAGTCTTCACCTGTCCGGCACGGTATGCGCCGGTTGCAAACTCTTACAACCGTGAGCACTATGACGTCATTCACCGAACTTTCTTGACAAAGGTTGTATATTATATATATATATATATATATATATATATATATCGGAAAAATGGGCCCCGTAATCTAGGGGTAAAGTTTAAAGTAGAATTTGGAGAGAAGTAGGAGTATTAAATAAAATGCATGCCAAGAGAAAAATTTGAAAAATCATCTATACAAACAAACGAAAAACAGAAAGCATTTGAGACACACTTTTTCGACTAAGAGGCAATTGTTTTCCTTCCCTGCCCTGCAGCCAGAATCAAAGCTCACTTAACGCTCTTAATTTTTTAGGCGGGGACTGACAGACACGTGGGCGGAAATCACAGCACTTCTTAAAGTGCATTTTTCTTCCTTTTTGTCTGCTGAAATAAAAGAAGCTTTGACGCCGAGATGTTTAGAATAACCTAGTATTGCATTTCAGAATCAAAATTAATCATTAGACACTCCGCTTTCTCCTGGGTATTTTCGTACTTCGACGGTATCTGTGAAATGGGCTTATGCATTATGTTTCCTAATTAGGGCATGGGAATGGCGTGGTTAAATGCGTTCGGAAACTAAAATGAAAAAACTGTGAAGCAAGAAGTTTATGAACAGCTATCCAGTTATTTAAACATGGACCATTCTTCAATTTATATAGACTATCTCATTGAAAAGTTAAAATTACGAAAATTTTCCCCTATTTTCTCTCTCACCTTTTCCTTTTTGGCCTTTAAAAACTTGACTGTTCCTTGTTAAGTAAAAAGAAAATTCTGTAAATTTAGCCTGTTCGTCAAAATTTCAAAATTTCTGTTTCGATAACATTTTTATCTCTACTAAATGGTATTATAAAACTTTCCTCATCATTAAATCATGAACAACTAATCTAACCATGCATAAGCGCCTATTTGTATGACACTTTTACTTCCTTCTGTAGATATAAAAAAAGTTCTCATTTACATTATCTTTCTCTAGAAGTTCTTTAGAGGTAGAAGTTCTTTAGAGAGCAGTTTTAGGCCATAAATCGTATTTTAATACGAGAAGAGTCTCCATACTCTATATGTCTTGCTTCATCGAGATATTTCTGTCTCCAGAAGTCAAATCTGATTTTAAGGAATACGTTACTGAGGTGTAGAAGTAAAGGACGCACTCCTTCGGGCAACTGACATATTTTAAGCCAAAGCATGACATAGGTCAGAGGAAAATATGACTGCGGCTTTTTGTAGAAGGTGCAAGGAAGTATATCGAATGAGAATCATAGCTAAAATGTGATAATCTATTATTAAACTCAACTTAATGCATCAGTTTCATTGTCCAGTCTAGATTTATGTACTGCACCATGTACATAAATCTAGAAACAAGTGCATAACTTTCAGCTGAGCGAGTGACCAATTCGAATGACGTTCAGTGCAATACTTAATATTTGAAATGAAAATCTATTCAATTCGAAGAGAAAGGCACAATAATAAAAATGTACAGCTACAAGTTAAAATTTCACGAAACCAGTTTCATTGCCCAATTATCGCACCACGTACATATATCTAGAAACAAGTACATGACTTTCAATTAAACGAGTGACCTGTTTTCATGACCTTGTGTTGAATACTTAATCGTTGAGATGAAAATCTACGCTTTTCCATGAGAAATGCACAATAATAAAAATTTACAGCAAGAAGTTAAAATTTTACGCATCAGTTTCATTGACCAATTACCGCACCACGTAGATAAATGTAGAAGCAAGTAAATAACTTCCAGTTGAACATGTGACCTTGTGTGCAATACTTAATCTTCAAAATGAAAATCTACTCAATTCTAAGAGATATGCACAATAATAAAAATTTACAGCAAGAAGCTAAAATTTTTGCATTATTCAACATTATTTCACGACACACCTAAAAGCACACAAGCAGTATTTCATTCCCCATTCCAGGAAGCGTTTGTGGTACTCTTCCCACCCCACCCACCCCTCCCATAAGTCAGGCATGAAAGGACAATTCAAAAGTAATAGAGATCCCCCGCCCAAACCTAAAGCAGTTCCTTACACTGAATTCCAGTAACTAAAGATTTTTCCGCACGGAAGGAAAAAATCCTTATTCATCTTACTGGATGAAAAGGAATCTCATGTTGGATATGTTGCTTTTTTATATTTTAAAGCTACTTCTGATGGTTTTTAGAAGCATTTAAAGGGAGAAAAATTAAATTTTATCTGTTTATCGAAGATATGACAAATAATTTTTAAACTTAGGAGCATTTTCCGCTGCAAAAGATAAATTAACTGCCACCATATTTCAGACATGTTTTCCTCTATTTAGAGGAATGTTTTGGAAAAGTTTATTCTGAGAAATTGGTAACATATATTAACTAATAAATGAGTTCCTAGATTCAAACTTGCAAATTTATGGACTTATCTCCTTATGAATTTACACTGCACCGAACATAAAGTTAGTAAATTTCAATTTTGAAAAATTTCAAAGTGATGGAAAGCTTTGAAAGAAGAAAACTGTTTAAATTAATAATTTATACCATCATAGTTATATTAGAGATAGAAAAGTATGGTCTGAAAAAAACAAAATCAGACTAATGATTGAAAGCTTTTATGGGTGCATATACAGTAGAAATATATGTACATCAATAACATCTTTCCAGCTATTTTATTTTTCTTTGCATCTTTATATCATCAAACCTCATTAACGTTATTGAATTGTTTAAAAGAATTGGAAAACGTGTGAAACCTGCACTCAATCGAAAAATCTTTAAAGAAAGAAAAAAAACAGTTTGTTGTATCGGGAAACTTTAAAAATGGGATGAAATATATCACTGTCAGCTATCTCTGGCTATGGGGACTAGTTAATTTTAAGATTATTAAAACTTAGTTACACACATACTACAAGTGGAGTACACTTGATTCTACTATAAATAGCCATTTTATGTCTATAAGATAAAAGAAAACCGAAATAGTACTTTCAACTAATATATATATATTTCTACAGGAATAGACAATATTTCAATGATAATTACTTAGAACTGAAGAAAATTAGAAAATTATAAATACATATCCTGAACAAAGCGTAAATTAGATATGAGGTGTTTTAATAAAGTATCAATTTTATTAATTAAAAATACAGGTTTGAAATGAAATTGAACAAAACTAATATTTTCCTGTAGTCGGTGTCGAAGATATTCTTGTAACACTACAGTAAAATGTGTACTTTGCTAGTGTGGGACACTTGTCAATGAAGACATTCCAACTTTAACCGGGAGACTCATTGCTTCATTTCAATAGGGGCACCGTATAGATGAACCAATACCACCCTCCTGGTGCCATAAATGGCAGCGGGCAGAGGAATGTGGCTTCGGGTTTCAATGCCACCACAAGAGTAGAATTTCGACTTGATCAGGTGTCACTTCAATTTTGACCGAGCACACCCAGGGGTCCGAGCAGATACTTGGTCTCGTACCTTCTCCCACCCTCTCTTACATCGTGGAAAGACTTTTCAGTCTACAATTTAAGATGCCCATATCTGGCCTAGACACGAAGGTATCCAATGCTGGTCGTCGGAGTTTGAAATGAGCACCCCTATATCCAAGTCCAACGTGCTACCACTAGGCTACCTCGGGCTTCTACAAGAAAATGTAAAAGGCATAAGATATTCTAGCAGTATATATGGTGGTTCTAAGGAACAACAATTCGATCCCGAACCTTTTGTCTGATCAGTCGGTATGAATTTTCAACATTTTTTGCTCTACAATGCAATTTTGAGATTGTTTCGACTTCCCGAATATTCTGTTTCCACTTCTGTCTCACATTTTGTTTCTCTTTTAACCGTATAGAATAGACCCATTTTGCATCAAAGATGTTCAAGATGTGGCAAAAAGTGCAAAAAAAAACAACAACAAAATTTCTACAAAAAAGAAAAAATTCTCCTCCACAAATATTTGAGTAAAATTTTAAAAATAAAAATCCTCTCCAACAGAGTTGATCACAATTCAACATAGATTTACTTCTGAAGGGGGCTTCAACTGCTTCATGTCCATCGTGGGTACTCCTCTGATACTCACCAGGTTTTTTAAAAGCATGATAAAACACATTTTTTTCCAACTTTTTGTCTTTGCACATCAATATAAAGAAATATAGAATTGATTTTTTCCTCCAACACAATGGGTATTTCTTCAAAAATTGTCGTTAGCTCAATTAGCCCATTTCCATGCAGCAAGTAACAAATAGCATGCATAATTCTTATTCTGTACGGACAAGCCTCACATTACTTAACAGAACACAAATCATTCGATTCTTTGATCGGGATCTCTGGTACTTGGAACATGCTGTTTTTATCTCACCATAACGATCCCACCGCCTTATTCTTCTGGGAAAATTGTGCTTCAGAGACAGACTTCAGCGTGTAATGGAGGTTTTCTATTCTTCTTTACGCTGGTTCGGAAGGATTTTCTTTATCATTTCTTTTTTGAGAAAAAACTGTAATGGATTGAGCCCCGCAAGTTTTGCGGAAAAATTTTTACAAATATTTTCCATATATGTTCCTGTCAGGTAGTAAGATTTCTTTAAAATAATCTACGAAAACGATTGCCTTGGTTTTTAAATTTAGGAATTGCAAGGGAAAGTTATGCTTAGACAAAACGAATTTCATTACATTTTCCTATCAGCTACTCACCCTGGGATCAGTAGATTTCTTTTCTAATTCAGAATAGTCACCCGAGAAGGATTTAGCACTCATAGGTACAGTGTTTAAATATTCCGCGTATGGACAGGAATCTTCATCGGGTGTTTTATGATACAAAAATATTTTTCTTTTTTCAAATCTTAATGAAATGTATGTATCAATTAGTATTTTCTTTAAACTTCCTGACCTACAAATATATCGACTTGTAACACACATCGAAATTTAAAATATCTTAAATTATTTTCGCTGCAATAAAAAAAAATTCCTAATTTTTCCCTCGTGTCATTTTTTAACCTGCGAAAAAAGCCACTTTCGTGATCTAAAAAATGTCAGTTAGCAGTATTTCATTTTCAAAGATAGCCGTAGAAAGGTTGAGGAAAGTTAAAGAATTTTTGTAACCTTAAAAATCACGGGTTTGGGTGAAATTGGTATCGAAATGCTTCATTCATTCAGTAGGGTGTAAATATGAAGAACATATTTCTTGCGCTAAATTCATATTATTTTACAAAATGGATAATATATTATATTCAACTGTCTTATTGAGAAATGAATACAATTGTGTTTCAAAATTGTATAATCCTCCGATGAGCATGAACTTATATCGGAGGACGAAGATCATTAATCATTGCATCATTCATCATAGTCTTTAGAGATTATAAGGATTGTAAAGTTGGCAAGATATAATGGATACAATACCGCCAACAAATAATGGATGAGTAGGATCCTTAAACGTATCTTAAAGCTAGTCTTCTACGTTTCGCAATGATTTTCATCAATGTTTCATGATCAACGTTTGAACTTATATGCCCGGGTTGTGTGAAGAAAAAAATCTGAGTCTCATTTAGCAAGAAAACCAAGCTAATGGTTAATTCGGCACTCTATACCCGGGCGCGACCTCAGAAGATTTAAATACCGCATATTTAAATGCATATTTTTCTTTTTCTTCCTGGTGTTTATAGATCAAGCTCTGAGCAAACTGAAAGCTCATGAGATAAATAAAAAGGCCGAAGTTAAATTAGGTCAACAATGTCCCAAAAAATAGCATTTGTGGTCTAAAAAAAGATGAAGAAACAATGGAATTAAACTAGCCTCATAAGCTAAGGTATTTCTCTAACTAGGTAAAGTAATCATCTAGGTTAGAATATCTGATACATGAAACGTATTAAAATGAAAAGAACATTCCTAAGTGACTCTGAGACTCAACGAGTGATTTATTTAGTCTTTTTTACGAAAATGTTTCGTAAATATTTCGTCTGATGGTTCAGCACTCGTTAAGCAGCGTAGGAAATACCAATTTGTTTTAAAGAAAGTTGATTCTTTGACATAAATTTGGCCTAACTTTTAGAAAAACACAATGAATCTTCAATCTTTAGCATTTTCCATCCCTTTTTACCCTTGTAAAGTGTGTCTGCTCTCTCTCGGTAAATTTAAATGCATGAATATCATTGATCGTTTGCGTAAACAGAAACTGAAAAAGAATTCATATTTTGAAAGGAGACGAAATAGCATTAAATTTTTTAATAACTGTTTTGAAATATCCAGAAAAATTACAATGATGCTAAATACGAGAAAAAAGAAAGTTTCAACATAATTTGAAAGATAAAGGATTGATTTTTAATGCCATTGCAACAGACAAAATAGTTATTTTGGCGAAATTTTTTCAAATGAGGCTTTCATCACTATAACCTAGGATGAACTATAAGCCGTTTAAATTTCTCTTTCTATAACATAATAAATTAAATTCCTTAATAACTATAAAGTGTTCAATATTGTGTTAATATCTATAATGTATATTATCTATATATATTTATTTGTACTACTGCTTGTTTCCTGTAGTTTCAGTAAATTCTGTAAATTGTTGTCGGGGATGTAAAAAATTAATAATTTTAATTTTGATTCCAAATTACATGCCAAATTCACACAAAAACTCCTGGAAATACCCATATTTCAGTTGCGATTTGTCCATCTCATAAAGTACAGAATCATAAACTTATCAGACTGCTTATGTGGATTTAGAATTAAAACATTTTCACTTGTATTTACGCAGTTCATAAGATTATCAAATATTGAAAGGACTAACAATAAATAAATATTATCTTTAAATAGCTCCCCCTTAGGGAGCAGCTTTTAAATACTTCGCTATTATTTCCGCCATGAACAAATAAGCTGCAAACGTGTTACCTTTATGAGTTATTATAAATCTCATTTTCTCGTAAATTCAAGCATGATAACAGGGCTTGGAAGTAATGAATTTCCTACGCACTAACAAACTATGCCTCTTCACCCCTCAGTCCACTCTCTGTGGACGTGCCTTCTCTGTTCGTATCTAAACGGGCTTTAGTAGTGAGAGGAAGTTGTAATTCCACGGAACAGTTCTGAACCGTTTTGGACGCTCTAGCGGACAATTCAATCACAATTTGACCAATCGGATGGAAATTAAGGATTTTATTATTCCACATATATTCGTATTAAGCATAACCCCTTTTAAATTTGTCCTACTGTATAATAAAGACTCAATTTTCCGAAACAATTGGGACTGGAGCGGTTCGGAAAATCGGAAATTAATGATAAGCAAATAGCTGTTTTAACCCTTCAGCGGGCGCGCCCGTGTACAAAGTGCAACATTTTCGTAATTTTGAATGGTTTGTTTTTACATGTAAGATTTGAATGTTCGAAGTAGTTTCTATTTAATGCTACACCCTTTTTAATGGAGGTTTGATTTTCTGACCCTTGTATTCCTTTCCATCCATTGTTAATCGTGATTTAACCATAGTAAACCAGCGATTATACTGGATTACAATACGACAAAAGCAGGAGTTGATGTAGTCGATCAAATGTTCAGCTATTACATGGTATCCCGCATATCACGAAGATGGACAATCTTATTGGTTTTTTTAAGGTTTTTGGACATAATAGTAATCCATTCGCAAGTTGCCCTTAGATCCAATAAACCGGACCGTTATGAAATAAGGCGATTGTATCTGCATTCTTTGGCCTTTAATTAAAAATATCTTTCAATATTATCAACATTTTATATCCTGTCATAAAACGTAGAATTATTATTTTCAATTTGAAAAAACAGTTTATTACGAAAGAAGTAATCAAGGTTGAAAGAGACGTTGGACTTTGTGCCACACGCGCCTGCTGGTGCTCTAAAAATTGGCGCCCCGGCTGAAAGGTTAAGTATAACATTTGTAGTACAGAATAGTTTAAATGCGTAAGCCGTATTAGAACATTTATAGAGTTTAAAAATTAAGTATTCTATATAAAAATCTTAAGTATCCTATACTATATACCAGAGGTGGGGAACGCACGGCCTCCGTGATCTTCTTGTGCGGCCTTCAAATTATTTTAGGAATTGTTGCTATGTCAGTTATTTATAATTTAATACTATTATTTTTCCATTGTATTTCTTTATAATGTTAAAATTATTTAAAAATACTTCTACTTTATTATTTTTATTTGAAGTGGTATTTAAACATGTAGTTGTTTATTAAAATTTAAAAATCTGGATATATATATATGTATATATATGTGTGTGTGTTTACATAAATAAAAATACAAACAGTGAAATATAAAAAATTACAGTGGTATCTATCAATCTTATAATCACTCTATTCTAAAAAAAAGTAACTGGCGCCGCCGCTGTCAAAAGCTTGTCACGCTATCTCCTCCGAAACCGCTGGGGTTATGGGGTCGAGACCGATACCAATAGATGCAGAAAAATGCGGGGAAGAAAGTTAGACATGTCTCATCTTCATCGGACTTTAAGTTTTTTTTTCATTTTATGTTTTGTGGAAAAATATTGACTTTTTCATGTTCAGATTACGATAACTCGCCAAAAATTAATCGTAGAATTTTGATCTTGTTACAATCTAAGACTACAGATATTTCTCCTTCAAACAAGACCTCATTTGTTTAAAAATAATTTAAAATAGACTAATATTTTCATCAAAATATTAAACCCACTTTTTCGAGAAATATCGTCACATATGTGGATGCAATATCGATGCTCCTCGAGTTTTTATCTTACAATGAAAATATTTACACCATCTGGAAGCCGAAAGCTTTCTTATTCATATAAACCTCATTTCAAGTCTATATCTTAAATTTTCGATTTTTAATTGAATTTTAAAGCTGAAACAGTGATTCCCCTTCAACAATAAATGGATGGAAGCTGTTGCATTGCCCGAGAATCACCCCTGTGTATCTTGCTATTAGCAACTTATTCCTTCAACTAGCTGTGCCATGATTGGCGCTGTGCTTGAGCGCGCTGCTCGTATGCGATAGACCCGGTTCGATCCCCGTGGGCGCTCATTTTTACTAATTATTCTAAATATTTGAATTTTATTCTTTTAATTCTTATATTTTTTATTTTGCTTATCTGAAGAGGGCTTAATTTTTATATTTTTATTTTACTGCTGAGGACATATTTTCTGATGTATATATATTGCTACTGGAGGTAAAGTCGTAAGACCATGGCACTCCAATAATCTCAATATTCCTTGACCTTGACCCTAACAGAGGAGCGAGCGTAGCGAGCCTAGGGGCCAAGTCCCTAGTTTTATAAAAAAATTAATAATTAATGATTAATATTATAACAAGTTTTTACCCTTATGTGAATACAAAAATATTTTATATTGTAACTTTTTAAGTCAAATAGTTAATAAATAAGGACTTAATTTTTTGTTGTTATTTTTCTATAAAATGCACCAAATTGTTAAAACTATACCTAACTATAATAATTTCATAAAATTCGCATTTATAGGTATATCAACTTATGCGGCCTCCTTTATTTCTACCTAATTTACATGTGGCCTCCTTTATTTCTACCTAATTTACATGTGGCCTCCTTTATTTCTACCTAATTTACATGTGGCCTCCTTTATTTCTACCTAATTTACATGTGGCCTCTAATGGTAAAAAGGTTCCCCACCTCTGCTATATACTATATAGTGTATATACAATATACAGTATTTATAGTACTACATAATACTATACATATTATAATATATACGCTACTATGGTATATATAGTATATAGCACAGATATAGCATATATACTATATAACTTACCAAACGTTTATTACAGTACATCATAGTAGGAATTTACCAGCAGTATTGGATCATCTAAAGTATTAGTAATTTGACATTTACGGTATTTAAATATGTATAAGCAAAAAAATCATATTAATGCCTTCTAAACAAGCGAAATATAAATACATCAAAATTATAGAACTTTAAGGAATGGGATCAATATTATAACATAGCTGAAGAAGGATAATCTGTTTCCATCATTTCAGCTTGCTGACATGAATTGGCATTATGATTTGGCATTATGATTTGTCTAACTTTTAAACTTCTATAATTAAAGTAGGTCCAGATTGCATTTCTCAAAGTAACTGCCAGTTAAAAATTCTGCTTCCCGTTATTTTCTGTGAAAATTCAATGCAATTAGATAGTTGCTCTTAATTTGTGTGTTTGGACCTTCTAACCTCAAGCCGACCAGGAAAAAATGTATCGGTTAGATATATTCGTTAATAGATTTTAATTTTAACGAACAGAATTGCTAGCATATGATCAGCCGACACGCTGATTTTCATGGCAAAAAAGGAAAAGATACCACCCAAAAATAGTATTTGGCAACAGGAGCTTTTAAATTCTTGTTGATATAATTTTCATTCTACAAGAAACTCCTTTAATAATAATGGCTTAGTAAAAAAATATCACGAGTTAAAATGTTAATATATATATATATATATATATATATATATATATATATATATATATATATATATATATATATATATATATATTCATTCAATGTGGAGGCCTTGTCTCTCTTTATACATTCGCCTGTTATCACCGCAGTTTTGCTGGACTCTTTATTATGGGGGCAGCAATAGGTGGACCAGCATCACCACCTATGAACCGGTCCCGTAATTTTGAACCGAGTCAAGTGACGAGACCGGTAACACTTGACCCCGCACCTCCAGAGGTATTTTGGGAACTTGGAAGACATTGCAGCTGCGACATATTTTCCCCGTGCACCAGCCACCATTAGCTCACATGTCGGCGGATTTGTAGGCAACGGGCATCGAACCCGCAACTTGCAGGTCACTGGCTCGATGCCTTTTCCATCTACAAAATAACCCACAAAGTCAACCCACCCCCTCCAGCCTCTCGATCCTGCATTTTTACGTCCTCTAAAATACCACTGGAGAGAGAGAAGTATCTGGAAAAAAACTACCCGAAGGAGCAGAATGTGCCGAAACACGAATTTCCTCATCTTCTAAAAGAACTGATGGCTGCCCTGGGCACCCGAGGTGTCTCTGATGTCAAAGATATAAAGCTATCCAATATTTGTAATATATATATATATATATATATAATTGTGTATTAAGCGTTTTACTGTCTAGCTTTGTGTCGAGAAATTTTTCCTCTTGGATTTCAAGGCGAAAACACAGATGTCACAATGTAGCTCCACTCGGCGGGGCAACTTTGTGACATAATTTAACTTTAATATCTCAATGGTAAATAAAGATCCGGGTTAGAGCAATACACTACTACGTAAGGAAAGGATGTACCAATGTTTTGCAATCATTCGTTCTGGGCTGCTTTTAAAACTCATCGGCTGGCACAGGAAAAAAATTAAAATCTGCCACAAAGTAACCTTATCTTACTATATATATATATACTAGATGGTACCCGTCAAAACTTGACGGTTATTAAGTAAACATTCCAATAAAAAAAGGGTTCATAACCTTATTAAAATATTAGAAATTCATATGAAAGCCACATGTGCTGGTAATTTAGAAATATTCAATAAAACACTTCAAAAAAATGTAAGAATATTTTGAGGTTATATTAGGTATTCGCTTTGAAAAGCACGCTACCGTACAGACACTTTTGAACATATCACTATCCATGCGCCGAGTTTGCAACTTTCCGAAAATACAAAATTTGATATTATTGTAATATCTGGTTAAAATAATCCCTATATATAAAACGCGTAGGTATGCGGCACAAAAATCTACCATATTTCTACACTTCGAATGGCAACGGCTGCAACTACCGGATGTAAACAGCGGCTGTCCGCAATTTAAAACCGCGTGTGTGTAGTGGCCGCATAAGTAACAACCGCTGATCTTTTGACAATACATGTTTAGACCTATCAAATCCAGTGTTTAACCATGGACAGTTGTATGTAGGTTTATCTAGAATCCATTCTTTTGATTCTGTCGCTTTAGTATCTCCTACTTTTGAAATACTCAAATCTGCATATCAAGAAGTTTTATGAATATCATAGTTGAAATCCACACTATATTTTAAGTACTTGCTGAATTTTTGCTCCATTTTATAAGTGAGGAAATTTTCCCAAGAATTTATTATTTAATATGATTAAGTGTAGATAGCTGAATTGTGAACAGTAATACATACAGAGAGTGATGTAATCAACACTGTATTTAAAATTTCCCCCCAACAATTTCTTATTTCTTGTAATGGTAAAGTGTAGATATCTTAATTTTGAAAAATTGCTGAATTTTTGCTCCATTTTATAAATGAAGAAATTTTCCCAGCAATTTATTATTTAATATGATTAAGTGTAGATATCTGAATTGTTAACAGTAATTCATACAGAGAGTGATGTAATCCACACTATATTTAAAATTTTCCCCCTGCAATTTCTTATTTGTTGTAATGATAAAGTATAGATATCTTAATTTTGAAAAATAGTACATGCAAAGAGGGATGTAATTTTTAAAATCATTGATGTGGGCTTTCTCAGTCTTATCTTTAACTCTGTTCTAAGGTAATGGAAATTCACATTTTTTGATCACGATGTTTTAGAATCAGCTTAATAGAGAATACCCCTTAACAACATATATTTATGATGACAGGTAATTGTAACATTCCTTACATATGTCACTTTCAGTTGTGTTGTTTTGCAAAAGGAAATTTAAAACTAAAAGTGACCATGCTGGTCACGCAGTGGCTAGTATGGTTAAAATATAAATATATATATATATAAAAAAAAAAAAAAGATGAATGAATGACTAACTTCATGTTTACATTTTCATGTCCCGAATATATAAAATGAATACTTGTTATTAATTTAATTGAAACGCTATGAAAACGTGAAAGGTATCGGAAAATTACAGACTTTTAAAAATTTAAGAAAATTTTGCCGTTATGTTAGGTATTCGCTCTGAAAAGCACACTACTATACAGTACATACCGTAGATAGTACATGTAAAAACGTGATGAATGAATGACTAACTTCATGTTTACATTTTCAAGTCCCGAATATATAAAATGAATACTTGTTATTAATTTAATTGAAACGCTATGAAAACGTGAAAGGTATTGGAAAATTTACAGACTTTTAAAAATTTAAGAAAATTTTGCCGTTATGTTAGGTATTCGCTCTGAAAAGCATACTACTATACAGTACATACCGTAGACAGTACCTGTCAAAACTTGATGGTAAGTAATTGAACAGTTCCAATAAAAAAAAGATTCATAACCTTGTTAAAATATAAGAAATTTTTACAGAATATTAGAAAATAATATTCTGTAAAAATGTAAACATGAATTAATGTAAACATGAAGTTAGTCATTCATTCATCTTATAAAAAAAAAAAAAGATGAATGAATGACTAACTTCATGTTTACATTTTCATGTCCCGAATATATAAAATGAATACTTGTTATTAATTTAATTGAAATGCTATGAAAACGTGAAAGGTATCGGAAAATTACAGACTTTCAAAAATTTAAGAAAATTTTGCCGTTATGTTAGGTATTCGCTCTGAAAAGCACACTACTATACAGTACATACCGTAGATAGTACATGTAAAAACGTGAATATTAGAAAATAACATACTGTTTTGCAACCTGATGTGTTGCAATTTAGAACATTGAAATTTACTTGAATGTTTGCTGTTTGATTTGTTAATTTTAAATTGTTTTCTAATTTGAAGGAGAAATTTTTTAATACTTTTTTTTATTAGATCTAAAAAATAAAGTAATATAATTCGAGAAAGTGGCACAAAACAAAATAATAAAATGTCCCCTTATAATCACCTGAAATATTGTTTTAAGGTGACTGCCTACATTTGGAGCCAATTTTTTAAAAAAATCATTTTTTAAAGATTTTTTTGTTTTTTATGGTAAAATAGCACTTGAAAATTTAAAAATAAACAAAAACTTGCCAGTAAATACCATACTTTTTTATAAATTGGTCAATTTGAAGTAATTTTCAATGAAAATTAGCTAAAATGCGACACATCTGACAGTTATCTTAAATGACCCACAATCTAAGAGAAATTTTAAAATGCAAAAATGTTGCAATATGAAAATTTCCCCCAATTCATCATTCCTCTCCTTATAAAAACAGCCCCAAACACAGTGGCGTATGCAAGGGAGGGGTTGATGGGGGTTAACCCCCCCACCCATTTTTCTGATTACATATATTACTTAAATAGGTTCAAGCTCTGCACTGATTGCTGAAAACTACTTTTTCATAGTAACCCCCCCCCACTTTTGAAAATTTCGGCGTATGCTGCTGCCCAAACAAAAACTATTTAACTATTTATTATTATGCATCAATTATTGAGCGTCATTTCATTAACAATAGCATCTAAAACATTTCCCGAAAATTTTATCAAATTATATGTATTATTGTGTGAAATATCATGATAACGGTAAAGATTTGTGCTAAAAACATAATTCTGAGAAAAACTCAGTTCAAGTTGTTTGCCACTTCAATTTTGTAGCAGACATTTTTTAAAACAGCTATAACTCTGCTTCTAATTGATGTAGAATGAAAATCAAAACGGTTTTGAAAAGAGAAAAGATTGAATTGCACGATTCCTGGAAAAAATAAAATTGACCAAAATAGTCAAAAAATGAAATTTTCAACGTAGGCAGTCACCTTAAAAGATACACTACCATCGCAATAGAATGCTTTATTAAAAATTATTACAGTGAGGTTTTTTTAAAAAAATATTAAAGTTTATAATTAAAAAACGTTCTTGGAAAAAAAAACCATGCTTGCAGCTGATTTTAAAATCCGACTTGTACAGTCTAACTAATGCAGCCAGATATTTAGAAACAATACTGCTAATTCAATCTATTTCAATGCAATATAAATATTTTATATAATCATGTATTATGCTATATATATGTATAAATAGGCTATGTATAAATATATTAAACAAAAATAAAATATATAAATAAAATCAGATTAAAATATCATGCAAATTATTCACGTGTAAATAATTTTTGCACGTGTATTTCAATTTAATGTACATATATTATATCTTATGCTATATATATGTATAAATAGGCTAAGTATAAATATATTAAGCAAAAATACAATATATAAAGAAAATCAGATTAAAATATCATGCAAATTATTCACGTGCAAAAAATTTTTGCACGTGTATTTCAATTTAATGTACATATATTATATATTATGCTATATATATGTATAAATATATTAAGCAAAAATAAAATATATAAAGAAAATCAGATTAAAATATCATGCAAATTATTCACGTGCAAAAAATTTTTGCACGTGTATTTCAATTTAATGTACATATATTATATATTATGCTATATATATGTATAAATAGGCTATGTATAAATATATTAAGCAAAAATAAAATATATAAAGAAAATCAGATTAAAATATCATGCAAATTATTCACATGCAAAAAATTTTTGCATGTGTATTTCAATTTAATGTACATATATTATATCTTATGCTATATATATGTATAAATAGGCTATGTATAAATATATTAAGCAAAAATAAAATATATAAAGAAAATCAGATTAAAATATCATGCAAATTATTCACGTGCAAAAAATTTTTGCACGTGTATTTCAATTTAATGTACATATATTATATATTATGCTATATATATGTATAAATAGGCTATGTATAAATATATTAAGCAAAAATAAAATATATAAAGAAAATCAGATTAAAATATCATGCAAATTATTCACATGCAAAAAATTTTTGCATGTGTATTTCAATTTAATGTACATATATTATATCTTATGCTATATATATGTATAAATAGGCTATGTATAAATATATTAAGCAAAAATAAAATATATAAAGAAAATCAGATTAAAATATCATGCAAATTATTCATGTGCAAAAAATTTTTGCACGTGTATTTCAATTTAATGTACATATATTATATATTATGCTATATATATGTATAAATATATTAAGCAAAAATAAAATATATAAAGAAAATCAGATTAAAATATCATGCAAATTATTCACGTGCAAAAAATTTTTGCACGTGTATTTCAATTTAATGTACATATATTATATATTATGCTATATATATGTATAAATAGGCTATGTATAAATATATTAAGCAAAAATAAAATATATAAAGAAAATCAGATTAAAATATCATGCAAATTATTCACATGCAAAAAATTTTTGCATGTGTATTTCAATTTAATGTACATATATTATATATTGTTAAATATATATATATATGTATAAATATATAAATATATGTATAAATATATATTAAGCAAAAATAATATATATAAACTAAAGAAATTCTGATTAAAAATCATACAAAGTTTTTGAATCGTTACTAAACACGTATTAGATGTGGAATATATAGAATTCCATGTGTTGTAAATGCAAAAAATCTGTATACTGAAGATTTGGCCTTTTGAACCGGCTAGCTTTTGTGACGTACAGTTTGGAACATATCACTGCGCATGCGTCAAGTTTGCAACTAAATTCGACATTATTGTAATATTAAATTGTAATACTGTATTGTAATATATATTATATATTATGTATTAAAAAATATATAGTATATATTAAAATATTTATATTATATATGGTTAAAATAATGAAAACCTGTTTTACTGTGAAAAAAATTCTGATTCAATTTTTCTTAAATTAACGAATCACGGTGAATGAATGACTCACTTGTGTTTACATTTTCAAGTTCTGAGAAACACTATGATAACGCGAAAGGTGGCGGAAAAGAGATAATTCTCTAATGAAGAGATAATTTTGAAATAAAATTGATCGAAATAAAGTTGATTTCTGTCGATATTACGCTGTTTTAATTACAATTATTTGGGTTTAGTTGGCAAATAATCTTTTTGAACTTTACTTTTAACTTGTTAAGCCTAACTCATAAAACAAAATGGATGCCAAATGGATGGATATGAGGTGGTCGCTCCGGACGCGTTACGGACAGAGTCGACTACAGAACACGGCTACTATTATAAGGATTAACTTGTTAAGCCTAACTCATAAAACAAAATGGATGCCAAATGGATGGATATGAGGTGGTCGCTCCGGACGCGTTACGGACAGAGTCGACTACAGAACACGGCTACTATTATAAGGATATAGTAATGACTCGAAGAACAACTCATGACTCGAAGAACAACTTCTGATCTAAGACAACTACGTTTCATTCTGCATACACCACAACACGAACACATGGAATTAAAAAGACTATTATTTACAACTAACATCCTCTTTAACATTCTAAAATACTCTCTTCGGTATTCGTAAAGCATACACAGGTGACGCGCCTGTGATAGCTAATCCCTCTCTGGAATCATCCGAGTTCTGTCTTTTAACGACTTCCGCCCTGGAGTTGGCGAAAGTTTTGGGATTGGCGGTCGCCAATAGTTATCGCTCCGTTTAACTAAAGTTAGTAGAGTCTTACAAAAACATAAAATAACGTGTATTATGCTTTTCTACATAACCAGAATGAGGCCCCGCGGCAGCCTAGTTGTAGTGCTTTTGACTTCGGACGGAGGGTGCTCAGTTCGAGGCCTTACGAGCGTCATTGTATGCCTTCGTATCTATACTGTATATGCACATGTTAAATCCATAAACCGGAAAGTTCTTAGATGTGTTCAAAGGGATGGGGAAAGTACAACCCCCCCCCCCCAGATGTTGACCCTGGGGATGCTCGATCAATATTGAGGTTTCACCAAGTAGCAATATTGACTCAAGTGTATGGTGGTCTCAGATAAGAAGTAGTCAACAATATCCGCGGTATATTGCACAAATGGACAAGTGCCTCGCATTAAAAAAATAACCAGAATGATGAGATACGTTTAGTAATCTTACATCAAAACATTTCTTAAAATGACTGCAACAGACACTTTGGGAGAAAAATAATACACTAAATGCAACAGTACATGTTTAAAAACAATTAAAAATTAGTATTGCAGTAACTCAAACATGCCCAATAAACATTTCTGTCTTGATAGCATTTGAAAGGCAGTTTAATAAACCATTAAGGTTCAGAGGATTTTAAAATCTCTCAACCAAATTTAGTTGTTACTCCTTAAATAACTTTTGAAAGATACTAAAAAAGATATTGTAAACATCAGATAAAAAATATTTTTTTCAATTTAAATTATAATACAAAATAATTCTGTACGTCAAAGGTAAACCATCATATGTGAATTTTCTTCATTTTCGATATTTTTATTGTGACTCCTTTTCGATGGAACTTCTTTGAGGAAAACTGTCCTATGTGCAAAACAAGATGGTGGGTGAAATATAGACTTATAAACTATCGCATATGTAAGTCCTGATGAGAGGTAAGCCATCACAAAGATCTCCCGAAAAATGGGAAAATTCACTAAGAGGATTGAACGTCAGAGGATGGTTTTCCTCTGACGTACAGAATTATTGTAGGAAACCAATCTTTGGACCTGCCCATTTCCCTCACACAAGGTAGAAGGAATAAGAAGGAGGGGCCGTAAATGAGAAAGTAAAATTCTCTCGTCTTAACTCTTACTTACTGAAATAGAGGAAGCAGCCCAAAGACGGAAATTTAGTAGTGTAATGATATAGAAACTCCTCTGATGTGTGAAAATTGAAAGCCCTAAGTGGTGCCTTACCTAACCAGTAGGCATTTACGGCAAGACAGATTTGATTTTTCAAGCACTCCAAAATTTTCTATACCGGATTCATAAAATCCATGACTATCTAAATTGTCAGCACTAAAAAAACAGGAGGAAGGATAGCAGGCCATAGTAGAGATAAAAGAATATAGATGACTCCCAAACCACCAAAACTCGGTCAAAACTCTAAGATTAGACATACCGTTGAGTACGTTGTCGAAAAAAGAAATCAACATGCATCCAAAACCTCAAAAGCTGGCTTACAGATGAAATTTCAACGCAGTTCGCTTTTTTATGAAGATTAAATTCAATGTCTTCGTGATATTGCTAACTATAAAAGGGTATATACGAGGCAGTTCATAAATACAAAAGCCATCAAAACTCCCCGTCATAAAACATTAGACTCAGTACGGACGCCGCATGTTTTGAGCCCTTAATTTGATCGAGATTTTTCTACTGTGTTGTGTGCCGGATCGATGCCGCCGCAATCTTTGATGTCTCCGCCTTTGAAGAGACAACTTGGAAGGTATCGATTTTCCTCAGACAGGTTTTTCATTGAAGTTTACGCGGGATTTACCCAGAGGTGTTTTAGTGTTACCAAACTTTCAGAGCGCTAGAATAGCGACACATTCAGAGATTTTATACTTCTCTTACATTTTTTTTTCGCGTGTCGTATTACATTACATCAGATGGAGGTAGTTTTTATTTTTACGCACTCATACATTAAACATTTTATTAGATGGTTATACTAGATATTTAGAAGAAGATATAACACGTATTTCTGGTATCATTTGGATTGTTTACTTTAATAATCTACTTTATATATATGAAACAATTAGCTCAAATCTAAACCAACCCAAATTTGAACAAGATGTAGAGATATTTAGAACAAGATATAACAAGTATTTCTGGCATAATTTGGATTGTTTACTCTAATAATCTACCTTATATATATGAAACAATTAGCTCAAATCTAAACCAACCCAAATTTGAACAAGATATAGAGATATTTAGAACAAGATATAACACGTATTTCTGGCTTAATTTGGACTGTTTACTCTAATAATCTACCTTTTATATATATATATATATATATATATATATATATATATATATATATGAAACAATTAGCTCAAATCTAAACCAACCCAAATTTGTCCCGTAACGTTTAATTTTCTCGTTAATCTTTCATTATTTCTTTCGTGTGCAAAAAAAAGAGATAAAAAAGAGAATGATCCGCCAAAGGGTATTGGCCGCGTCCTTATTAGCATGTTTATAAAACAGTAACAAAATTATGTGTGTCTAAATCTAGGAATAAAATTTAGCCAACGTTGATTTTTTTTAAAATTACAGTTGAACCTTTTCTTATGTATGTTTAGATCGCGCGAGTTTAGTTATTCGAAAGTTTGCTATAAAGAATTAAATTTATTTCAAGATTTGAAGCCTCTGCCGCTGTACAGATAATTATTAAAGTTTTTAAAATGACAGGGGATGGGGTACTGCATTGGGTTGCACTGAATGTAATTATGTTACGGAAGCCTGAATAATTTTACTGCCATCTAAAAACTGTATTATCTGTTGCATCACTTGCTACATGTACAGCGTGTCACTATCTTTCTTAATGTGTGTGGGGGTGTATTGGCTGACAGCGATGTTGTGATTTAAAATTAAAGACGCTACAATGCATAATTCGCTGCAAAGCTTGTTTTACTTTTTTGTCCATTAAGTACGGTAAACAATTTATTAATATTACCACGGTATTTAGTAGATTTCCCGTTAGGATAGTAGTGTTTCCCCCAAGTCTTTGAAAACAGCGGAAAATCGACACGCATGTGCAAAAAAACCTCGGATATATTGATTTTCGAGAAAAAAAGCAAAACTGTACGGATTTTGGGTCTCAAATATAAAAGACCTGAACCAGAATCTAAAATCATAAACTGCTGAAATTCTATGTCAAAATATCAGTTCAGTATAATAATCCAGATTGTTACAATTAACCATAATGACAGAGGGAAATGTACCAGAATTATGTGACCAGTTACTCACTGTCACTTTATTTTTCGCATTTGCTATTTGTCCGGTGAGACAAATAAATTTAGTGCTTTAATTGCCTGGAAAAAGTGGCCCTCATTGGCCTGAAACTCTGTTTTCTGTCCCTGTTAATTACCGTGGATTTTAGAAAACTTTAGCTAAAACAAAAACTAATGTAGCACATGTAAAACACTTGGAAATAACTGAGACTTCCACAATATTGGCATCTAAGGGCGAAAGTCTCTCATGCAATAGAAAGAGAATGAGCAACTTAACTTATTCGGTCTAGTTCAAATGGCCCTTTTTGAGTAGAAATTTAGAGTATTTTTAAAAATTCTTTAATTTTAAACAAAGCTTTCAGCTCCATAGTAAAGAACGGCATACATTGTATCCGGAACATTAAAAAAGCTTCAAAATTTGTTTTTGAATGAAACAATAATTGACAATCTGATTTATACGTTCTCTAAACTAACTACGACTCATCTTTGCTGTATTTTTGCTAGTGAATGGCGTAAAAGAATTGAAATTTTAAAGCTTAAGATAGATTCTTTCATATATGCACCAGTAGCCTTCACTTTTAAAAGCAAACTCTCTCCGTCTAGGCCTTTGTGACTTTCTAATCCATTATACCTTTCTCGCTTTACGCATAATTTTCCTTTATAAGGAGTATATTTTTTGCGGAATGCTCTTCTTTCTCATTAATTTTGCTTTTCTGCAAACGTTGGGAGACAAGAGTTAATATCCTGTTTTGCATCTTTTACTTACGGTATCATTATCTAAAATGTGATAAAATTTGTTACTCTGTAAGAAAGTTACCGAGTAATTAAAAGCGATAAAATCACTAATACTTTTTAATGAATTTTTTAAAGAAAAAAAATATACAAAATCCTTCAACATCTTATTGAATTCAAAACATACCGTTTGAATGCGGCAAAAAATTCAGTTTCAATAAAAAAATTACAATATTTTAGAGCTTAATGAAACGCAAATTTTAAAAGACAAACCACATAAGTTACCACGTAACACCCACTTACATGACGCTTTACTTTGAGTGGTTATCTGTACTAGCTATTCACGGAGGCTTTGTAATTTACATTACATCCGCAACTTGTTATTAAACTTTCATGTTTCTCTGCAGTGTATCATCGTAGTATGGGAAATGACACTTTCATAGAAATTAATGAGAGGCGGTGGTAATTAATTATTCGATAAATGGCCTAATTTTTCCAAGAAGATTGCTAATGATCATCTTAGAGTTTTACGATCAGCGTTCCAAGCCTGCTTTCGCAATATGGCTGAATGCTTTTGTTGTTCCAAACTGAACGCTTGTGCTTTACTAAAAATATTTTTCCAAGTCCATAAGTTGTTTTACAAAATCATCACTAAAGGCCAACCAAGAAATAATTTTTGTCTATAGAGATACAAAAAAATAATCATTTACGATTGTGTGTTTATAATTAAGAAAAAAAATTAGCTTTGGTGTTTTAAATGCAACTTTAAAAGAAACTGTTTCTTTTAAGATGCATATTCATGAGAGATATGTATATTTTAATTCCCTGTGAATTAAAGTCTATTTTATGCATGCTAGGGCTACACCGTTAAATTTAAGACTTATATGATTGTCTCTGATATCCAAACGAAAAATTGTTGAGAAAGGTTCAGTTAGGTAGCGCTACTGTGCTTAAATAAATATAGACGACGTTTGGTGGCACTGCTTGACTGAGATAATCTCGTACCCTCTCTACCTCAAATATATTAGGTTTAGATTATGATTCGAACTACATAGAATAAAATTTTGATACGGGACGATAAGTCCCACTTCGAACGAGATATGCTCGCATTATTAATTTGATATTTAACCCTTATATTCGCCATTTATTTTGTGTCTCATTAAAATTGAATAGGTCAATTTGAAAAGGAGTCATCTTCATTTTTTAAAATTTTTCATGAGAAGCAAAAACCTATAACTCGCCTCCATGCATTATTTGTTAGAATAAATTTAGGATTTATTATGTTTATAAGGCATCAATCCTGATGCAAAAATATAATTTGTTAATATTTTTTTAAACTTTGGGGGGGGGGGCAGAAAAGTTGGAGAAGAGAGGGGATGAATTTTAAAAAGGGGAGATGATTCCTTTCCAAAATGACCGGTTCAATTATTTGTAATGTTTAGCCGTGCATCGAATTATTTCATTATTCTTTGAATTTACCACTGAACCGCTTTCTATTTTACAACAAAATAACTAGATTTAGATGCTATGTTTCAAAAATAGGAATTCATAGGTTGATGAACATCTTAAAATGAAATACTTTCTAATTAAGAGTTTTTTTTTATGTGACTCAAGAAAATAGCTACACACTTTTATCATAAAAATGCAAAATTAAAATCCACTTTTTTATCGAATGCCGACAATCACCCGTCTACACTGCAGAGGCGAACCAAGATCGCTCACTATGAGAGGGCAACACAAAACTTTCCAAATTTTACGGCCTGTTCACGCTAAATCCAGAACGCTGCGTAGCGTCAGCGTTCAAAATTTTCACCATTCACAGATGTCAATTCATTGGCCACGTCATACGTCAAACCAATCACAGGTCATCACTACAGTCTCGGAGCCAACGGAGTAACGAAAAGCAACGTTCCGGATGCAATGTGAACAAAGCCTTAGGGCCCGTTCACACAAAATCCGTTAGCGTTAAACATCCCGTTAGCGCTGATTGGTAAAATGGATCAAAGATTGGTATACTATTAATTAAAAAAAATTACGCTGACGGATTCTACGTGAACAGGCCCTTAGTCAGGGTTCCGAACTCGCGCCAACACGATAGAAATTTACGATGCAAACAACGATACGATGTGGGCGGCTTGTGTATGCAGTATTATATGGTCCATATAACTACAGTTATCCATACTGATATTAGTTATCTTAGAAAACTTCCACTACGGGGACTTGGGCGCATATTCCGTGTTGATTGTGTGTTGTTGACATGTTGTAAATACCGTTGGTTCACCTGTTGTGTGCTCCCACAATAGAGAAATTAAGATTATTTGCAATGTGTTGGCGAAAGTCCACTATATAAATGCCTACCGTACTGGAAAAGAATTAACTCTCTCTTATTAGTTATCTAAAAAACTACGACTTTTTAAAAATTTAATGTTAAATATAAGATATTGAAACTTAAAACGAGACTTAGCAGATCTAAAGATGTTTACAGAATCTTATATTAATATTAAGATTAAAAAAAAAAATTTAGTGCTTTTTGGATGTTCATCCCCATTAACGAAGGCTGTGTAATCACTGAAGTTTCTTTTAAACTTGCTATATGAAATAAACAACGAGTGACAAAAATATGTATATAGGCCGAACTTGACTTATGTACCTCTATTTCAATTGTCTGTGTTTTAAAGTGTGTATACAACATATTAACATATTGAAACACCTCGGAATTTGATACTAGATGCAGAAAGTTAAATTTACGGAGTTGTTACATGAGAATAAAATGATAAAAAAAAGACGCGCCATCTCTGGAAGAAGTTTTTTTGCGAATGGTAAATCACAACATTCCCTTGACTAATTATATATACATTTTTAAGATCACTTTAATAGTGTTAATTACATCACGCTGATTTTAGAGAAAAACACAGAAAATGTTTCTTTGAGTGCAACTGATATATTTAAAGAAGCATCCAAAACTCCAAAGTATTAAAAGATTCTTCTTTCAACTGGAAATGAATTTCTCACATTTTAGCCATAGTAGATTGGCTCACATTAAGTCCATAGTAGATTGAAAGATATCTACAAAAAACATTTGAAAATTTAATAGCGATTAAAGTTTGGTAGTGAAAAAAATGAGATGTCCGTTATTTTATTGTTAATAGGTCTTAGAAAAATTTTCCCTATAATACTGTCATAAATACATTTTGTAAATCCTATGATTTCTATATACATATAGATCCCATTTATTTGGAATTTATGTAACTGAGTGTATTGTTTAAAAGATATAATTCTTAAACACGTATTTAATTCAAATCTCTATATAAAATAAAATTACGGAAAAATGATATTTCTTGTTTCTATGATTTTGCAGCATATTTTACACAAATTTCTTTCACACTCTGCTCATTGTGTAACTAATTTAAGTTAACTTTGCATCTCTCGTCATGTTTAGTAATATTAAACTGTTATATTAAATTTGACGCAAAGAATGTAATAGCTACACGAATAAAGCAAATGGTATTTCCATGTCTTGCCGTTAATTTGACTGTCAACGGAAAGAAATACCTTTTAATCTGTAGAAATACTTTAATATCCATTTACTATGAACACCTAACTTCTATCCCTAGTTACATTAAGTTATATTACGTTCATATAATTATATGTAGCTATGTTCAATTATATTAATTCTAAAGCTCTATACTCACAAATAAATCACAAGTAAACTTTTTCTTAGTAATGTCTTGTCAATTTTAGCTCATACCTCTTGGACCGTTTTCCAAAGTCCGTTCAATGTTGTTGGGTGCCGTTTTCCTTAGGCTCTTCTAAATAAACCGAAAGTGCAAAAGTCTTCCTTTGCTAAATAAGCGGCAATTGATTTAGATGTGTGACTAGAGACTTTGTCCATATGAAGCTCAACTTTATCAATGTCCTTTCCATATAAGGCTGGAATTCTGTCTTCAAAAATTGGTTCTAAAATATTCTGCTGATAGTAGAAGGAATTAATTTTGGCTTTAGTAGTGACTTTTTGATTTTCAATTTGCCGTTGTTACAAAGTCCTACAACTATCATGAATCCCTTTCGTACACGTCCCCCCCCCCTCTGTACACTGACGAGGCCATTTCGTACGGTTATCCTCAGTTGAGCAATAGAAAATTGATCTTTTTTATTACAGTCACTTACCACAAATCTTACAGTTAAGCACAAATTACCATTTTTCAGCAGCTAGGTGTTTTTCATAAAATTTTCTACAATTTGTTTTTCTTTCAGTGATATGCTTTGGAAAGAACAGATGAACTTTAGGTTTAAACATCTCTTTTAACTTCAAATCTTTATGAATGATTTTACTTACAATGACAGAAGACATTCCTAGTTTCAATGCAATACATCTTTGAGTAGGCAAATTTTCTTTTAGTATCAGAGACATCACTTTCTTGTTATTTATCTGCATTCAAACAGTCTTAGGATGAGGTTTCGAAGTCATGTTTTCGTTTTTACTTTCATTTAGACCTTCTTTCCCTTTCAGATATAATATATTATAAACACCTTTTTTTAAAGTAGTATAACCGTGAATTTTACACCGCTTTATAATTTGTTGATACGAATATTTCTCTTCGGAAAGCGCAGTTACGTAACCTTTGAATCGTCTATCCCTTTTAGGACCCATTTTCAAACTAAATATTTTATTTTACAGTCCAATCAAAACAAAACAGTAGCAGATGATTATTCTGAAGTTGCCAAATTTTTATCTCAAAATGCAAATGACAAAAATAAAATACAAAATCGTTTCCATAAAGTGACACGACCTACTGTGTGTGTGTGTGTGTACGTATGTATGAATATGAATATATATATATATATATATATATATATATATATATATATATATATATATATATATATATATATATATACAGTAACCACCGCTTATAGTGATCAGTAGTTATAAGAATCAATATCGCAAAAACAAAAAACAAATGTATTTAATGTCGCTTTAAAGAATTAATCCACCGGTTTTAAGAATCAGTTTACACTCTTCGCTTTCCTTTCATTTTTTTAAAAAAAAAGCCACTTAAACCCTCAAAAGGCACGAAGTTCTTTCTTTTTTTAAAAAAAATAATTGATAAGATGGGATGGAATATAGTCATAAAATTCATCCCTTTCTTTGTTAGACATAATAGTTTCCCCTTAAACTCTTTAGTATTACACTGTCCTATTAGCTTGACCCGGGGGCATCTTTACCCGTCCGGGTCCGATTTCACTTTACTCCACTGACAAACAAAAATAGAGACTCTTTTTTCCCACCTCCCACATCCTGGTTGCGGCTTCCTGGATCCTGAAATACATAAATCTTTGGCGAAGTGTCCACTATCACTTAGGCAAACGTGACATTAGTAGATTCAGCACGTTATCAAACCGCGAAACGTAAGCTAGACGGTGAATCTTCGTCTGAGACTATTAATATTGAAAGAGGTATAAACAGCCTCCTGGAAACTTCATTACGTCAAACAACCATAGAAAACTTTTTCTTGCTCCCTCCCTGTAGTTGAAAAGTTAAAACTGTTAGGCAGGTATGTTGTAACAAATATTGAATTTTTTCCTCTCTTACTATAATCATGTGTAGCTACTTATAGGTCTAAAAATTAAGTTGTATTTTCAAAATTATAAAAAATAACTTTAATTAACGTAAATTAAAGAGTATTTTATGGTAAATTATCTAATATATGTATATATATATATGTGTGTGTGCCTGTCCAAAAATCTAAATTTCGGCTATAAGAATCGACCGCTTATAAGAATCAAAAACAGTAATAACAAACGTGATTCTTATAAGCGGAAACCACTGTATATATATATATATATATATATATATATATATATATATATCACATTTTTTAATATCTTACGTATTAAATATTACTTTTCGAGCAATTACTTATCCTGCGAATGGCGAACAAATTTTAACTGCCTCGATGAATAATTCAATACAAGCTGAAGACCTAGAGAGTATAAAAAAAATTTAAATGCTAAAGAATTCGACAGTAAGCTTACTTCTGAATTGCATCAAACGCAAATTACTTTTGGCCTAAAGCCAGGAAGTTTCTCTCTTGATGTTGAATTCAAGTGCTTGTCCATTCTCTCAACGCTTTCGATTGTCATTTTTTCTCGATACACGTTAGTTACAAACAGAATGGGAACACATAAAGATAATATATAGGAAAAGTTTGAAAAGAACATTTCTCATCTCAGTAATGATATATCCAATTGCTGTCGAGATTTTTTTTCTATTTTTATCTTTGAATTGTTGCATGCTATGTGAATTTCAATGACGATTAAATTTCTCATTAGTTTTCGCCTCAAACCTAGTTCAAATTAATTTTATCCGAACAATCTAAAATTACATTTTATCCATATTGGATAAGTAATGAAACGTTGCATTTTATCAAAATTCTGAAATGACGAATTTTAGCTTCTTTGAAAGATATGCATTTACGGAAGATTTATCCTCTGATAGCCACTGACCGGAATACGTCAAGAAGTGTTTGTACTTATTTCTTACATATCTAAGCTTAAAATATTCATGATCCAAACATAAAAGTTCCAAAGTAGTTAAAATTAAAATACAGAGAAAAATAATTTTAAAAAATAACTCTAGTAAGCCAAATAAATACACAATTAGAATTTTAAAGCATAGAGCTTCATTAGTATGTCCATTATCTGATGATACTTTATGCTGCGTTAGAGGTGACCCGTAACCATCTTCTGATGATGCTTTATGTCCAGGACTTGATTGACCATTAGGCTGAAGGGTATGAAGCCAAGTCCCCACCCAAAAGAAATATTATAAACAAAAAATATATTCCTGTCGACAAACATAAAATGTATCGCCCGAAAAATGTTGAATAAAATTCCATTAAAGCCTTAACAAACTATAAATAAATATGCAATGTTAGGGCGCTGACCGCACTAAGTAACACGAGGAAGTAGCCTTCGCATTTGTGCATAATGGAAGTACCGCATGCGTTGTGACGAGAGTAGCCGAATATGAACAAGTAAGAGTTGTCGATAAAGGTACTTTATTGTTTTGTAATACCGTTGGATTTAAATTTAAAATTAAATAATAATGTCGTTAAAGAAAAACTGGGCAAGTGGTACATCGAAAAGGTAACTCAAAGCGGAAAAACTTGCAACAGTATTAGCACTGCCAAAAATAAATAGATTTTTTCCGAAAAATACTCAAATAATTGATACAAACCAAATCAGAGCTAGTTATTTAAGAGACCCAATGTTAAAGCAGGAGTTACAACAAATATAACAAAAACCCTTACTTCTGGAGACTGAAGTTTAGACATCAACTATATATCGTAAAGAAGATTCAACAAAGTAAAATTATACATTCTAAACGATTCAACAAAATTTTTTACAAATAATTTCGAAGTTGTAGGTCCATCAGCAATAAATCCTAGATCTTATGGTCCAGATGATTTGCTTATAATAAATGATGAATTATGACAAAGTTTCTATTTTTGTCTCCGAGAGAACAACATGGGGGCGACTTTTTATAATAATTGGCCGTAGTTGGGAAAACGTCCATTTTGCAATTGTTGGCCCAACACTCATTTGCAGATTGGTCAACAACATTTTATAATTGTTGACTCATATTTGTCTTTTTTAAAGGATAAATGAGCAACGGGAACAAAGACGACGAAATGTCATATATATTCCTCTTCTGCAGGAAAAATTTCCTGCTGTAGAATGTGAACTTTTCAGTCAGAAAGAGTCTACACTTCGTAACGGAGTTAGCGATTATAAAAATTGTCAAACACGAATTATTTCAGAAAATATTCTTATCATAAAAAAATCGATAAATTAGGGGAGCGTAATGTCTAATGTAAGTGACAGAAATGGTTATAAAATGGTTCAACAGCAAATTCACAAAAATACTGGCGCGGTGTCTTAACATGAGTTGTTGGAACTACATTTTTTCTAGCAGAACGAGGTCTTGCTTTTCGGGGGAATTCAAAACTCCCAGATCCCAAACTAACACAATTTGTTTGGGTATTCTTCAATTAATTGCTAAGTTTGATCCCGTTTTTAGTCCAATACATTGGAAAGTATTGAGGTGATGGGACAGAAAGTACATCACGCTTGTTTAAAACAATTTTCAATAAATTGACTCAATTAATGGGTCAAAAATTAGAAACTGCTATTATCGAGGAACTAAAAAGAGCCAAATACTTTTCGATCCCCGTGGAATCTGTTGATTAATCTGTAAAAAAGTGGCTGCTGAAATATGACTCCTCAGTGAAGAAAAGCAGAGCTTGATAAAAAATAAACACAGATGACTCGAAGGAAAGTTTGTTAAAATAAAAGAAAAACAGTTTATTCACAATCACGATAATCTAACATAGCATTGGGTAACTTCCCTAAACAGCTTGAAAACATAGACAAGTCAAAAATAAAACATACACACCGTCACAAGAATGTACTCCTTTTTTATACTTGAGTAGTTACGTAAAATTTACATACCGATTGAAGGAGCTAGTATCGATACACAATAAGAAATAAAATACAAAATCACCAAAACGGAGTTGTGACTTTACTCCTTCAAATTGACGTCATACTTAGACGGTATAAAACAATATTACTATGAAATGGGAAGTGTAAAGATCCGATTACCTATACTTGCCCCCATCTTTACACTTTAAAAAAAATATATGTATATACATCACATGAGAATACAAAAAAATCAGCTCACAAGCATTGAAAAAACTAGAACAACTTCAAATGTTTCATTTTAAAGTCCATCATTTCATCTACAAAGTTCATTATCTTTAATCATACTATCACAAAACACTGAATCTCTAAATCTTTTCAGTTCTATCTTTTGTTGTGGCTTCGTAAAAACATCCGATAAATTTGCTTTACTTTGTATTTTAATTCAAAAAGTTTTTGGTAAACTAGGTCTCTCACAAAAAATAATTTAATATCTATGCTTTGTTCGATAGTTTTCAAGCGGAATTTAACAAATTAATAGTAGCTTGATTATCAACAAACAACTTCGAGATGTTTTTGTTATGGGATATAACTTTAGAATTCTCACACTCCTAAAAATACGTTCATACCAAATGAGTTCTTTCGATGCTTCAGTTAAGGAAACAAATTCAGATTCCATGCTACTCAAGCACAGCCATTTCTGTTTAAAAGAACGCCAAACTACTGGAGCCTGATCAACAAAAATAATATGACCTCCCATCGAAACTCTACTATCACGATTATTTGCAAAATCAGAGTCAGAATAAGCAACAAGATTTAGATTACTAATATTAGAAATGTCAAGTTTTAAACTTTTAGTATATTTCATATATCCTAGTAACATAAGATGTCCCATCCAATGCATCATTCCTGGATTTTGTTAAAATTGAGAATAAATGTTGATTGCGTATGAAATATCGGGTCTCGTTCTGTTAGCTAAGAACGTCAGACAACCTACTAGACTCCTGTACGGAATTTTAGACATATCGTCAATTTCAACGTTATCCTGTGGACATTGTGTTTTAGAGTAAATAACCCCCTTTGCTATAGGTAAAAGTGATATTGTATAGTTATACCTATCGTATGTTTTCCAAATTTTATATATTTAAGTTGGTGAATAAAAAGTGTTGTCAGTTTCTAAAAATTCAACCCCCAAAAGTTTTAATTTTTCCTAAAATTGTTAAGTCAAATTTATTTTTCAACAATTTAATGGCTGTATCGACATGTTTTTGTTCTCTCCCAAAGACGACTTTGTCATCCACATATAATAAAATGATTACATTTGAATCCAAAATACATGCGAAATTACACCATTCGAAATTCATAAAACCCAATTCCTTTATTACCTCGTGAATTTTGCAAAACCATTCTCGTCTTCTCTGCTTGAGTCCATATATCGACTATTTAAACGACAAACTAAATTGGATTTTTCAAAACCAGGTGGCTGACGCATATACATAAATTACTTCGCTTAATGAGGCATATAGGTATGCGCATTTAACATCACACTGCAGTCCAGTGGTTCAGGCAAACGAGTACAACGAAAAAGAACCTTAGGCCATCCGCACACGGGTCGTCTCGTACTCGACTCGAAGCGAATTTTCCCACCACTCAACTTCCTACGTAATTGAATGGGACTCCACTAACGGGGCGATTGGCAATCGACTCGAAGTCGAAGCGGTCTCGATTCGTACTCGTCTCGTTTCACTCGAACTGTTTGGAACGGGAAAAATCCGGCGTGACGCGCGGAATTTTCAATTATCAAAGGAAGTGTTTAACATTAAACTTGTAGAAGAGGAAAAGCACACGGAGCCTTATAACCACACGCTCCGTGAATATTCTAGAAAAGATTGTACAGAAAAAGCGTGAAATGAAGTTGCACGAGAAGTCAACTTGACAGGTAATGTATTTAATTACAAACTTTATTAATGTTCCATAGTTTAGTTAAAAAAATTTATTACATTATAGTATTTCTTTATTAAATACAAAAATGTATTACAATCATTCATTAAAAAATCTTATTACAATTTCACGAAATCTATTCTCATTAAATAAATAAAAAAAATAATAATAATCGTATACAAAACACAGAGCAAAATTCAATTTATTTAATTTTTCAAATCAGTAAACATAAAAATTATGTTTTTAGTTTTGATGAAAAAGTGTCAAAGCATGGATTTGTCGTGGTGATTGCTACCTGAGTCCCAACTTCTCACCTACACAAACACAAGAGCACCTGCACAAACTTTTGTATCTTAAAAATTATATACATTTATAACTCCGATTGAAAACGAAATTTGGAATAATTTTATAATTAACAAAAAAATTTGTATTTTTATAACATTAAATTATATGGAACAGAAATTTTTTTGACATTCTATAGAATGCTAAAAATTTTGCATCACTTTCTTGTAATTAATGTGGCGCAACAAACAGCCGATGGTGAAAATTCTGTTCCAAGTACGGATGTACTTGTACTCTCCTCCGAAACCTTCTCCTGTTTATCTTACAGTACCAATATAACATAAGAATGTCCTCCCCATCCCTGGAGCTGCTGATTTTCAACAAATAAAAGCAAGAAGTTTTGTACTTTGCACGTTAAAGACATTCAACCTACTGAGAAAGACATGCATTCGTCATCCCGCTTCGAATTCGAGACGAAACCACTTCAAGTGCGATTCGATCCGAGTGCGGGTAGACTTCGCCTAGTTCATGCAAGACGCACATCTCGCTTCGAGTTTGAGCCGAGTACGAGACGACCCGTGTGCGGATGGCCTTATTAAGCCAAAGTTGATAACTGGGGAAAAAACTTCAAACTTTCGCTCTTTCGTTGATGAAAACCCTGGACAACTAAGCGCGCTTTGAATCGTTGAATTTTACCCGATTCATCCTGCTTTGTGGTATATACCCATCTACAGCCCAACACTTTACCATTTTCAGGTCGTTCTACTAACTTTCAAACACATCTTTCCTTCATAGTGTTAATTTATCCTTTATTGCATTAAACCACTGTTCTGTTTGGAGTTCATAGCCTGTTTAAAACATTTTGGAATGCAAATTTACTTTTCTAGTCATTCTGATATTAAGCTACTATGACCTGTTTTGGTTCCAATAATAATCCCTGAATATTTATTTTTGGAAGAAAAATCAAAACTTTCTGGTTGAAATTTAGGATCATTTTTTATACAATATTGTATAACATCTTTCAATGACCTCAACCTACTCAACGCATCCTCTTTTCCTTTCTCATAATAATAAATATCAATTTTTTTACTACTTGTCCTTGGAACAAGGACGCTTTACGCGTCCAATTTACAATTTTGTTGCTGGGTATATCAGAATCACTATCAGAATTACATACAGAACCCTCACTATCTGTTTGGGACTTTGAAAGATTCAACTCCTCTGAGTCTTCAAGGAGAATTTTAGAATCCACGAACTCGGGGTCCAGTTCGCGTTCCACAGCCGGCTTACTCAAACCGCCTGTTTGATCTTCGTCGAAACTGATATTTATGGTTTCGGTAATCTTATGCTCTTTCAACATCCAAATTCTGCATCCTTTTGTCTGCAAAGGACCCCCTACAAGAATTCCTGGTTTAGACCTTAAATCTAGTTTTAAGCTTAATTTTTTTAGGTATACGGACGAAAGCTTTCAGGCCAAACGGCTGACGACTGTCGTCGTCCCCCCCCCCATAGAGCTCAAATGGTGTTTTATCATTCCAGCATGACATATGATTCCATGTGTAAGTGCAATGTAAAAGAGCCTCAGTCCAAAAACATTGACTCATGCAGCTATCCCTAAGTAAAACATTTATCCCGTTTACAGAAGTGTATAATGAAACCTTTCACATACTCCGTTCTGCTCTGGGGTGTAAGGGTTAGTTTTTTCATGTTGGATCCTTAATTCTTCACACTACTCCCTTAATTGATCATTTAAAAATTCAGTACCATTGTCAGTACGAATACATTTCAGTTTCCGATGCAAGAACCTTTCATCTCTTGTTTCAAACTTTTTAAGGGTTTCAAATACTTCAGTTTTAGATTTGAGGGGAAAAAACTAACTCGTCTAGAATAGTCGTCAACTACAGATAAAAAGTATAAATGCCCGTGGATCCAAGGTCTTAGGAAAATACCACACAAAGCCATATAGATCAAGTCAATGGGGTTTAGAGATCGCAAACTATCTAGGGATTTAAAGCTAACTCTTTTCGATTTAGCTTCGTGACATGGATCACACGAATCAAGATCCCCGTTAACTTTGGTAACCCTTTTACACAATTATTTTTAGATGTTAATTTGATATATTCTGCATTTATGTGAGCAAAACGTTTATGCCGTACGCTTAAACTTTTCGAAGCTAAAGCCGAGGAACTTCTATTTTTAGAACATTTAGAGATGATGTGTTTTGTCGTTTACAATTTTTGAACGAAAATTCTGAACACTATGACATTTTCATACTCAGGGTAATACAATAAAGTGCATTTACTAACTTTGCAGTAAAAAAGTAGTTTGTTTCCTGATATCTCATCTATTTTACCATTACCTCCTCCCCATTTGTAAACACGAGGGCCAGATATGAGGCTTTTCCTCAGTTCTTTTTTCACCATTTATAAAAATTACTACAGATCCTTTACCTGTAACAGGGGTAGAGACATCGTTCACTGCTCCTACTAAATTCTGATCTGTAACGGGTGTAAAATCGGACATGATGTGTCTGTCTTTACAAAAATGAGATGAAGAGGCTGTATCAAACACCCAATAACGCTCCTCAATTCTAGTCACTAACGCTTCCATCAGGAAACTTATTTGGTCGACTCGGACTGATATACTGACATCATTAACGTTCGGAACTTGACTGTTTAGATTGCTTATAACTCCTTGATTTTCTGGATACTCGACAATCTTTGCAAAGATGACCAGAATGGTGACACTTGTAACATTTTCTTCTTTGTAATGAATGAGAAGCTGTCTGCTTGGGCTCGTAGATCGTCTCTTGTCTCGAGAACCCCTCCGACCGATTTCTTGTTAGGAAATATTTGCTTGGTCTGCAACTGTTTCAACCTTGCATCTTCGGCAAGCAATTATTCTCGTACAGAAACAAAAGTAAATTGATTCTTCTCCCACCGATATATCGTTGGACCAATATTATCAAAATCCTTTGAGAGATATCGTATTAGCTGAAAAATTTTATAAATTTCGGATACAGGATGACTAGCATCACTCAACTTATCAAAAATACTGTTTAATTTACTTGAATATACCCCTATGCCCTTTATCTGGCTCCATACGACAGGAATAGAATTCATTCTTAATTGTCATGACACGCGCCTCATATATGTACACCATGTTGAGCAATTACTTTCGCTTAAAAGCGTGATCTTAAAATTCATTTCAATAGTACTTTACACCATTCTTTAAAGGAAAACATCTTCCAGGAAGAGCTTGATGAAATTTTATCACATGCTATGGATTTGACAATATGAGTACAAGGCGAGCAGTAGACGAATTAGAGTGAAACCATAAATTCCGGAACCAGTTCAGGAATATCATTTGAAGCAAAAGTTAATGGTGCAATTACACTTGGGGTGTCTAGGCCTCCCTTCTAAGCATTCCTTATCAGCTTATGAAAAATTGTCTCGAGTCATCTTCTCGAAATTAGATTAGCTATGCTAAGGCGTCTGGCCCATAACCTTCTTGATTAATCTGTAAAAAAGTGACTGCTGAAACATATGACGCAGTGAAGAATAGCAGAGCTTGATAAAAAGAACACACATGACTGAAAGGAAAGTTTAAGTTTAAAAAAAAACACTTTATTCACAATCACGATCTAACATAGCACAGGGTATCTTTCCCAAACAGCTTGAAAGCATAGACAAGTCAAAAATAATAATGCATCCACACCGTCGCAATAATGTACTCCTTTTTATACTTGAATAGTTACGCAAAATTTACATAACGATTGAAAGAGCTAGTATCGATACACAATAAGAAATAAAATACAAAAACACCAAAACGGAGTTGTGACCTCACGCCTTCAAATTGACGTTATACTTAGACGGTATGAAACGATATTACTATGAAATGGGAAATGAAAAGATCAGGATTAGCCATAGAATCAACTCCAAAATTCTCCCATGTAAAACAACACCTTTGTCGTACGATATGAACTTCCAAATGGAAAACCATTCAAGCGATTGTTAAAATTCGTAGAACAACTCAATAGTCATGGTGTTGAGAACACAATTTCTGAAATTTTCAATATAATAGAAAAAAATTGGGGTCAATATCACTGACTGTAGAGTGCAATATTACGACTGCAAACATATAATGCTACCTTACGCAGGGGTACAAGCCCGAATAAAATAAATAAATAAATCGACTCCCTTTGTGTCCTAAGCAGCTCACTCTGAAAGCTTCGTTGGTACATGTGCTGTAGATTGAGTTTAGAATTCGTATCCCATCCTGAACTTGTACATTCCTTGTAAATTTTTTTAGCCACATTAACATACAGATGAAAACAAATCTATAAACGTGCTACATGGACACGGCGTTGTTTTTACATCACTTTCTCAAACTCGATGGTGTGCTAGAGCAGGAGCCTTTCATTTAAATTATTCAGAAACTAGCAATACAGTAATTGAGTTATCTGTTGACAGTACTCAAAACCTCATAACCCAGCCAGAAGATGAGTTTTTAGCTAAAGTTTTAACGAATTTGTTACGGCGTTAATGACTTCCACATAATTCCCTTCACTGAATCACTTCAGTGTAACAAATGTATCCTACACCAAACTAATATTCATATTCTATCTAAATAATTTTCAGTTGCCGTTTTTACCTCAAGAACACGCGAAAATGTTTATGACATCGAAAATCATGCCAAGTAACTAATCGCAGATTACACGTATGCTTTACAAAAGACCCGAATTCGGAAAAGAAAACAAATGCCTGATGACATAAATACACCAGAGGTAGAACTTTCTGCTCGTGACATATTTAGTTGTCAAACATTTGATGTAATTATAAATTGTTTGACAATAGAAACAAAGAAACCTGAATCTGGGTAGTCGAAACTTAAATTATCTTCCTGGATTTTTCATTCAGTTTAATAAATTAAGCTCAGGAGGTAAGATTAGGGATCAATGTACAATTTCAGCGTTATCGTATCCAAATGATTTGTAAATAGATTTTGTAGATTAAAATTAAAGATGTGAATGTTAAGCATATGACGAACGATCTTGCTTAGAGAGGATCATTGTTTGTATCCTATCCAAAGGTCAGAACTGATTTAAGAATGTAATTAAGTATCCAAGCAACGAACAGTGAGCGGGAACGATCTTAATAAACTTTAATTCTCATGAAAAGCATTTGCGCAACTACATATATTGGGCAAAATCGTGTGATTGCTATGACTGTAAAGCCAATAGAATCAAAACTTTTGCTAGAAATTGCGTTTGGCGGTACGGATTTCGTAATCAAAAAGTCATGAAGAAAAATATTCTTTATACAATATTTTTAAATTTAACTTAATTTTTCATAAATAAGGGCTTTGTTTATAATTGTTTTTTTATTATATTATACAGAATAAACATTTAAAAAATAATATTTTTCTAAAGGACACCGTTATTATTACAGCCTAAAGCCTATTGAAACATAAATACGCATTTGATGTTACTTTTGTAACTTTTTTTCAAACGTGATGAGGGAAAATTAAGCAAGATCTGTAACAGCGATGTATGTAGGTGCACTGAAACCTCGATTATCTATGAAAGAATTATTTAAGCATAGCGAAATCACAATTGATTTCAAACTAGATATGGATCAACCAGAAGAATGTCAACTTGGCATATATATAAAAAAAATGTGGCTCTTTTTTTCCAAAATAAAGCTGAGTTTTTAAGTAAGTTTTATTGTTATTCCAGTTGGACCTGATTTCAATAGTTGTTTGTCGTTCATTTTAAACATGTCTGAGTAGTATATATGGATACAAAACGAAAGATATAAGTGGTCTATATCTTTCATGGTCGCAGATATTTCCGTTGGTTTGCGTACAAGCTACTTGAGAAATTCTATCAATTCGTTAGAAATAAGCTTAGGGATGCGAAGTCAAGAGACATCGCCAAATACTGGTATTATTGGCAAGCTAAATCTAACGTGGATCGATGTAGTCGATCAAAATCTTTCAACTTATAAAGCGGATTATTTGAGAACAATATTGGGATGCTTGGAGACGTGTCGTGGGAACGACCTTAACACATACCGGGCTCTTGTACCATGGATGATGCTATAAGAAGAGTTCATATCTTGTGCTAGGTTTGTCTATCGTAGGTATTTCAACATAGTTGTGTACCTTTTAATCGGTAAAAAATGCACTTCATAAGTTTATATAACCATAAATAATTCCTTACCTGGAATAACCTTTCCTGGATTTATTGCAACGTTTACATGATGCAACTGCATTGAAAAATGTATATAACATTTTAAAGTCTATTATAATGTTTATACTTCCATTATCAGGGGAAAAATCACTAACACTTTCTTCAGCATCATACTGAAATGAATAACTGCTTTGAAGTTTTCGTTTTGATGCACTAACATGAAAAAGTTCCTTATCATCACACTGTATTTCGTAAGATGCGAGAATGTTGATTAGGTTGAAATTTTCTTTTACCAAATTGTTCACGTCTAGGCATTTTTAACAGTTAATCCAACAAGTAAAAAGAAAAACAGATTGCAGATTAAATATGAACAGCAAAATAACCAGCAGAATAATGTTAACCACAACACAAGAGATAAAAAAAACTCGCTCATCAAAACACACACGGTGGAAAGAGAGTGTAAGTTCTCACAGCTTGCAATTCAAAGTAAGTTGAGTTGTTCGATGCTTCAAATCAAATATTAGAATTGAAAAATATGGATCGCTAAAGGTGAATTAAAATGTTTTTAAGCATCCCTTTAAACAGTGTCTCTTTAAAAAGGGCGTGGTGTTCTTTGTTTACATTTTATAAATTTACGAGCTTTTGGCATTTCAAACCTATACATATTATATATTTTTGGAATCAGCAAAATATATTTTATCTTTTGAGATGAAAATTGAAAAATTGATTTTTTGAAGGTATAGAACATCTCAGTTCCCTTACGTGATCTCTATGTATTTTATCAATACATTTATCCTTCGAAAGAATCAGTGTTCATCGACATTAGCCTTATTCTCAATAGAGTTCTTACAGAGGGAATTTTACGGGTAGTCTAATTACTGTTTATCTTCATATGCTACAATCTTATTATATGACTGAGTTTGGGTATTAATTGCAGAAAAAATATCTGAATATAGCGTGATAGAAGTGCGATTTTTAAATTATCACATGTATTCAAATGTTTACATAATACGAGTAAAAGGAATGTTCTTTTCTTGAATTCAACGACACGTTTAATTACATACCTTAGAAAAATGATGTCACGCACTGTATATTTTTCCAGCAATAGATGAAGCTCGACTTTCACGGTTATCGGGATAAAAGATTTTCTCAAAAGAAATCAGTGGCGCTTCATGTACCGCCCAGTAAGATTCTCTCTAAATATTTCTGTGGTATCAAACGAATTTAATTAACCTTTTAGCTGAATTTCAATTTATCAATGCTGGGAATTTTCAATACTTTAATTTATTTAAAAGCTTCTACATACAAAGAGGACATTTATTTCTTATCTGAAACTTTAGACTCAAGTAAAGAAAATCAAGAAACTCAAAATTTTTACACTTTTATAACCAGAAATAAGCTAAAAGGTCAATTACGTTTTTCAAATATGATTGTGCCTGCAGAGCAAATCTGTCGCATATAAATATGCTATCTAGCCAAAAGTATCCGGACACCCCCCTAAAGAAGTGGATCTGGCAGGAGACGTAATTTGATTCGTAACCGAAAGCTACAAAAGTGTGGTAGTGGTTTGTTAGTTCATATTTACGCGTTTGTGAGACAATGAATAAGTCAAAGGAGCTTAATGATTTTGATCGTGACATTATAGTGGGTTGCCACCTTTGTGGGAAATTAGTTCGGGAAATATCGGACATTCTACAGAAGCCAAAATCCACTGTGAGTGATGTAATTGTGAAGTGGAAACGTCAAGGCAGTAAAACTGCAGAAAACCGAAGTGACAGTCCGAAAAAAATTAGAGAACGCAGCCATAGAACTCTGAAAAGGGTAGTGAAACAAAATCGCAAGTCCTCGTTGATTGAAATCACTCAGGAGTTCCAAAGTTCATCAGGCGCTAGTGCTATCAGCAGTAACGTTCGTCGAGAGTTAAAAAACCTGGGATTCCATGGTCGTTCAACCGCTCACAAGCCGAATATCACTCCCCAGAATGCGAAGCGTCGATTTCAATGGTGCAAAGCTCACCGTCATTGGACTGTGGACATGTGGAAAAAATGTTCTTTGGAGTGATGAATCTCGCTTTAAAATCTGGCAGTCTGATGGACGCGTCTGGGTTTGGTGGATGCCCGACGAGTGCTTCTTGCGTGACTGCATTGTGCCGACTTTTTAGTTTGGTGTTGGCAGCATCATCGTGTGGCGGTGTTTTTTATAGTTTGGCCTGAGTTCCTTAGTTCTTGTGGTTGAAAACATGAACTAATGATGTATGTGGACATTCTGGACAATGCTGCTCTCCCAACTCTATGGCAATATTTCGGGGAAGGCCCATTTCTCTTCCAGCAGGATAACGGCTATATTCACACATCGACACTTGCGCAGGCATGGTTTCACGAAATGGGTGTTCAAAAACTGGACTGGCCTTCACAGAGCCCCGATCTAAATCCCATTCAACACCTTTGGGACGAATTAGAACGCAGATTACGTAGCCAGCCAAATCGACCATCCTCACTGCCAGCACTCACTTCAGCTGTGATGGACGCTTGGAAGTCAATTCCTATGGACACCAATCAAAATCTGGTGGAAAGTCTCCCCTAACGTGTGCAGGATGTCCTCGATGCAAAAAGAGGACCAACATCATATTAATATATGCCTCAGGACTCTCAGAGTCTGTACCACTGCGAGTCCGGATACTTTTGGCCAGATAGTGTACCAAGTATTGGATTTTTGGGAGGTGGAGTACCCAAACCATTTTTCATTCTGCCAGTGTCTTCATAACTGGTGTTATTGCTTTAAAGTAGCTTCATTAACATCATAAATAAGCTTGTGGTTGTCTAACTTAGATCATATAGTCACTAATAGTTGTTCCAACTCAACAAAATACAAGCAAACATCACGAGATAGGATTTCTGAACGCAAACAACAACTTCTTCAATATTAGGTTTATGGCATAATGAAGTTTGTAATTCCGGATCTTTGTCCCCGGTACATCTTTTGTTGCGTCAGTGTATTGTTTAAAATAAGTGCTCTGATTTTGGAAACAATAGAAATCTTAAAAAGCAGTTTTGGATCTACTATAATATCGATTATTGAAAAAATATTTCCAATTCTTTTCGATTTAGAATATCTCAGAAAATGACTTTCTACAACGGCATACCTTAAAAAGACTGACTTCTATGAGAATGAAATGACATAATATCGGTTTTTGAAAAGGTTTCTGCTCGAAAGAATGAGAAGAAAAAATCAGTTTTACTTTAAGGTCTTGAAAGCAATAAATCACCGAATTTAAATTTTGGGATGATTCTGTCTGAAATAATTTCATTCAATAGCAGTATTTCCGTTCTCGAGTCTAGACTGTTTCCTAATCGCCAAGTAACATTGATTTCTTGCCATGCTCACGTTTAAATTTCTTATAATATATTAAATAAAAGCATGCAAAATAAATTTTCTTCGAACAGATTCCAATTTCATATTTAATTAACCTAATAAACAATGCATTGATCGAACTTGCATTAGAGCAACCCACAATTTACGACTGTTATTAACTACGTTGGCAATTAAACATCCAGATTAAAAATTAATTAACTAGATTAAAACAGAAAGATTAAAAATTGATTTTCCTCTGCATTTAGTACCATTTTTCCTATTCAGTACTTCGAACCAATTCAATACTGTTCCAATTCAGTACTTGAATTCTGTACTAATAAAAGTACCATGCGTTTATATATATATATATATATATATATATATATATATATATATATATATATATATATATATATATATATATGTATATATATATACACACACACACACATACATACATATATATATATATATATATATATATATATATATATATACAGGGTGTCCCAATAGGTCGTTTACAAACTTAACATGCTGGTCTGTCATATCATGATGAACAAGATTTACATAGGAACTTGTGTCCGAAAATTCAAACTGCGACCGCTAGAGGGCGATAATTGCACGAAAAAGGGAGAGTGGGAAAAACAATCATTTCAGGTGTGGACGTTGAAGGAGAAGGATGAATGAGTTTAGTAACGCAGAAATGGCCGACATGCATTACGTATACGGCGCCGCTGATGGAAATGGACGAGCCGCGGCACGGACGTACCTTGAGCGCTTCCCAAACAGACGTCAGCCAAGTCATGTTTTGTTTGGACGATTGCACCGCAGATACGTGAATCAGGTGCTTTCGTAGTACGTAGCCACATCGGTCGAGAACGTGCTACACGCACGCCTGTCGTAGAGGAAACGTGCTACAGGAGTTTGCCATCAACCCGCAAACAAGTCTCCGAGAAGGCGAACGTGTCTTGGGTGTAGGTCGTTCCACCATAATTCGCATACTGCACGATGACATGCAACACCCTTACCACTTCCAAAAAGTACAGGCATTGTGCGCTGACGATTATCCCAAACGCATTGCATTCTCACGCTGGTATTTGCAACAGCGGGTCGCACAGCCAGATTTTCCATCGTGGATTTTGTTTTTTGATGAATCCTGCTTTACACAGGATGGTGTCGTGAACCTGCACAACATGCACGTATGGGCGCATGAAAACCCAAGATGTACACGTGCCCATGCACATCAACAACGTTTCACCGTAAACGTTTGGGCTGGTATTATCGGTGACATGTTGATTGGCCCTTACCTTCTACCTGAACGCCTCGACGCAAATACCTATCGCATTTTTTTAGAAAGAGTTTTGCCGGATCTGATGGGTGACGTTCCAGCCGCTACACGTCGAAACATCTGGTTTCAGCATGATGGAGCGCCTGCCCACTTTAGCTACGCTGTTCAAGAATACCTCGATAGGACTTATCCTAATCGCTGGATCGGTAGAGGCGGACCAGTCCAATGGCCGCCGCGATCCCCCGACCTGACTCCCCTGGATTTCTACCTGTGGGGACACATGAAGTCCATAGTGTACGAGACACCCGTAACATCGGACATGGATCTTATCGCCAGGATCACGGAAGCGGCAGCACGTGTCCGTGATACTCCTGGCCAATTTGAACGGGTTCGTGAATCCATGCGCCGACGAGGTGAAACGTGCATTGTGGCGAATGGAAGGAATTTTGAACATTTGCTGTGATGTAATGATGTTTTGTAATAAAAATCATATTAACACCGCTGTCATTTTTTTCTCTTCATCCAAACCTGCACTTATCGCCCTCTAGCGGTCTCAGTTTGAATTTTCGGACACAAGTTCCTATGTAAATCTTGTTCATCATGATATGACAGACCAGCATGTTAAGTTTGTAAACGACCTTTTGGGATACCCTGTATATATATATATACACACATACATACATACATACATATATATATATACTTTACACCAAAACATCTTTGTGTCATTCCCTTGTTTGAGATCCCCACATAAGGGTCATAACCCTTGTATCAATTTCAGATTTTTAGACCATACATTACTGCAGTCTAAGGAAAAAATCTGATTGTTTTAGGTACTTTCTATTGTTTTTTTCGGTCGCATTAAAAACATTTTACATGAGTGAAATGATTCATCAGTCGGCAGGCAGATAAATAATTTTAAAAGTATTTTTTGTGCTTAAAGTACTCAGTTTTTCTTAATTTGTACAATATAAATAACATTATTAAATAAGATTTTATATATCTAGTAATTAATCCATCAAGTTATTTGATACTTATTCTAATTAGCAAAATCCTGTTCCACAGCCTCTTCCCTTAATGTCATGCATTATTAAAAAAACTGGAAGTAATTAAAACTTTAAATTTAAATCCCACAATTACAAATTATTCTACCTATTGCTGTTGTCAAGAATGCTCTCACCCTCACAGAAAAAGGAAGAAAAATATACGTCAAAATTTTCTCGCTCGCAGCGATATTCGTTCCTGTATTTTCTCCGCGCAAGTGATTCTTTCAAATTCCCAGAGAAAAGATACGAAGGGAATTTTAAAGGAAATCTCATCAAATTTCTTAGCGATGCACGTTAAGTCTTCAGAGATTCATAAATGCCTGCTGCTCTGTCGCTACTTGAGGCCGCATAGTCCCTAATCCCTCAGATTTTTTCAAAGACGCCTCGAATATTAAAAGTTTCCAATTTGTTGCTTTTTCGCCAGGAACTCCGAAATTTATTGCGCACTGAAATCATTTCTTAAAAGATAACTTATTCAAAGAGCTTTTCGTGGTTTGGGGACATTTCAAAGGAGAAATATTTTTGGAAATCCTAGGCCATGCTTGTTACATTACTTTTTAAAAAATGTTAATTTAATTTTTCCGACAGTGCCTGTATCCTAGAATAGTTTATCACATTTCTTTTCACCTCAGATTTTGGAAATAAGGCGATTGCAAAATAAATCCTCAGCATTTTTGCCTTGAAAATTGTCTTCACCTATGACTAGCAATTAAATAGAGAAACAAGTCTTAAAGTTCTCAACAACAAAATAAATTAATGAAAGTCTCTGTGTAACTTTGAACTTTCTGCTGCTGCTATTCCTAAGCTTTCTCATAAATTTTGACCTTTTCTATGAAGTCTCCGATCTCCCCTCTTTTCTTCCGGACTCCCATTTTCTCCTTTTCGATCGTTGCTGTTTGTCATTATTTATCCAATGATTGTTTCGATAAACTCCACACGCACACCAATGAAAGACTCAGCATTAGAAGCCCCGTCCCATATTATGCAGTTTCCCTGAAGCATCCTGTGGATAGAATACAACAAATTGCATATTCAGGCGAAACTTATAATTGTAACTGATATTTTACAATACTGGCCCCGTCCCAGATAATGCAATTTTCCTGAAGCATCCTGTGGATAGAATACAACAAATCGCGTATTCCTGCGAAACTTATTATTGTAACTGATATTTTACAATACTGCAAAACATTTTAAGAGTTCTTCAGTGTACTAGTTATTTATGGATATTCAACGATTTCTGGTTATTCCTGGATAATTATAACCAGAAATAATACTTTCTCAGAAAGTGCTTCCGTACATTATTAGGTATTTTCTTATAATTTCTAGCGCAGTCGATAGTGCGTCCACTCGCAAATTTTTCTACATTTTCTATTCTCGATGACGACATGTTTTTCTCAATTAAATCCATCACCTAAAAATTATTTTCCTTTAAAAAATTGATTTTATTTTTAAATTTCATCTTATATGATGAGAGACTATTTTTTATATATTTTTCTTTACTGAGCATGTATATCGTGACTACAATTAACTTACTTACTGGAGTTAAAGTCTTTAGACCAAGGCACTCAGTGAACATTAAATTTCTGCATTCATGTAATTTTTTTCGAGTTTTAAAAAACTGCGTAAAGTATTAAAATTTCTTTAGTGCGCTCATTAGTATTATTATACGATGTTTGTTGCTGGAAATTTATTACAAGTGATAAAGCAAGACAAAACATTATTATATTGATTCCTCAGAGTTCGATCGAAAGCGTTACATTATCGAGGGGAACGGCACATATGAGAACTGCTAATAGTTTCAACAATTTTTTAGTATCACTAGGGGCTTCGCCCCTAGGCTCGCTCCTCTGTTATGGCTAATAGCGAGATACATAGGGGTGATTCCCCGGCAATGTAACAACTTCCATCCATTTACTGTTGTCACCCTTCATGCGAAGGGCATTTCATCACTGTTGAATTATCAGCTTTAAAATTCAATTAAAAATCAAAATTTTAAGATATAGACTTAAAATGAAGTTTAAATGAATAAGAAAGCTTTCAGCTTCCAGATGATGTAAATATTTTCTTTGTAAGATAAAAACTCGAGGAGCATCGATGTTACATCCACATAGGAGACGATATTTCTTGAAAAACTGTGTTTCATTTTTTGATGAAAATATTAGTCTGTTTTAAAATATTTTTAAACAAATGAGGTCTAGTTTCAAAAGAGAAATGTCTGTAGCCTTAGAATGTAAACAGATCAAAATTCAACGATCATTTTTTGGCGAGTTATCGTAATCTGAAATGAAAAAGTCAATATTTTCCCACAAAACACAAAAAGAAAAAAACTTAAAGTCCGATGAAGATGAGACATGTCTAACTTTGGTCCCCCCATTTTTCTGCATCCATTGGTATCGCTCTCGACCCCATATCCCTAGCGTTTTCGGAGGAGATAACGTGACAATCTTTTGACAGCGGCAGCGGGAGTTACTTTTTTTTAGAATAGAGACATGATAATTGCAACCGGTTATTAACGATAACGCGCCGTACGGAGGCACACTACTGAATTTCAGGGGAAAAATACTGTTTTCTTAAAATTAAATTCTGTGAAATCGGTATCATAATTAATGCACCTGTTATAAATGCCTTTATGAGTGTCTGTCTGCATTTAAAAGGCAGCTAATGTGTTAAAATCAGCCACACAGGCTGCTACCAGCATTATTATCAGTGCAGTTAGTACCGTTAAAGCTTTCTACACTGATTGACACCAAATATGAAACATTAAATTGCCCGTAAACTCTAAAGTAAATAAATATAAGTTCAAATATTGGAAACAAAATAAGAACGAAATAATGACCAAACAATCAAGAAAGTTTTAGAGAGAAAGTAAAATCGTTTGTTGAAATATTTTCTCCATTTTATTTAAGCAAGACTCCGCTAATTTTACGGATAACTAATTAATTATACAACACATATCATTTAAAAGTTTTCGTAAATTTTATATTCACATAGAAAATGTATACTATGACTATTATGAAGCTTTAAATATTACATATCATAGTTTTCATCAAAAGTAAACTTAATAATATTCCATGCTATTTCTATGGTTTTGTGCTTTTCATTGTTTTCAGTATAACTCAGAAATTGAAATTTTAAAAAAATCATATTTGCTGGTTAATAATTATTAGTATTTAATTACTTTAGTATATTTTTAAAATGATAATTTTGATCATTTAAATATTGAAAAACCATTTTTTTAATAGCATAAGAATTTTAAATACTTTAAAACATGTAAAAAAATACTGTCCATCAGTAAAAAAATCAAAACCAAAAACTTGTAATTGCAATTAAATCTAAATAAACGGTTTTAAGACATTAATTTACTTGAAAATAAAGCATCAAGGATGTGCTTGGAGCAGCAAAATAATGTGTTAATATCAATTTTATGTTCACACCTTACGTTAAAAAATAAAACTAAGCATTTTAGAACACAATAAACGTTTTTCATTATAATTTGTTGTATTAGTTAAGATAATCACGTGAAGTTTTAGCGGAATTTAAGAAAAATAGAAAGAAAAATTTTTAAAAGTAGTTACTTATCCTCTAGAAATTTTAATGGTTCCTCACTATGCAATTAAAAACTATCCTATTTTTTTTTATTCTAAGAAGAAAATTTTTCTAACTGTAGTTTAGACAGACCAGATCAAATAGTAGAAATTAATGATTAAAACTGTTAGAATTATTACTGTTCCAATTATTATTATTATTACAGTAATGCTGTATACGTAATTCAATAAAATTACCAGAAATAACATAAGCCAACACTGCTCAAATTTTTTATTGTATTATCACTTTCTTCACTCCATTTCGCCAGTCGGTAGTACACTTGTACATTTCTGTAAAGCTGCTTTAGAGGGCGAGACCCAGGCAACTCAGTTAAACCCCGACTTCCTGTTGATGACTTTCTTAACTCTGTATACGCTCTATTACGAATTCATTGGTGAAAAACACTTTTAAAATCTTCCTGATGTTTGCTACGCTGATTATATTGGCATCCATATACTCAATATCATCAGTTTTAGTCTTTTTCACGGATGTAAGATCTTTTATCCAGCAGCGAAGATATTTTTTACCATGTTTTTATCAACTCGCTTTCTTGTTTGTGTGTTTGTCCAGTACAAATCTTGCAATCGATTTTTAACTAATTTCCCAACTAGCTAGACATTTGAAACTTTTAGAATAGCTCAGAACACGATGGCAAAGCATTCTTTAAATACTTTTAACCATATTTAAGCAGGATTGAATTCATTTTCAGTTAATTTTGTTGTTTGAAAATTTCATATAATTGCTCTCTTTATTACGCCTCGGATCATTTTCTTTTAGGTTGATGGGATAATTCATCAAAAAAAATTAAAAAAAGTATTTATCTATATATATATAACAGTTCCGTAACTGACTGACTCACCGACTGACTGATTGACTTACTGACATACAACGCACAGACCAAACCGCTGAACCTAAAGGGCTGAAATTTTGCATGGTGATTCTTCTTATAGTGTAGGGGTGCACTAAGAAAGATTTTTGAAAAATTCTTCTTAGGTTTTTTAAAATTAAATTTTTAAGCTGTTTTAGAAACTTTTTTTTAAAGTTTGCATTTAAAATAATAATTTGAGGGTTATTAAATTTATATCACTTTAAATAAATTTATCGTCACGTCCATAACAATGAAATAGACAAAAAATATTTTTTCCCTTGCTAATGCGGCAGACGATTGGACATTATCTAAAAAAATATTAAAATACAGTAAAAAGATATGTTCCTCAAACTGTACTATATTCTTTAGTATGTCCTATTAGATTTAATTTGAATATTTTCTTCTACATTATTTTGTCTATAAAATATCCTTTACGATTATTTAAATTTGTATTTTTTACATCAATTGTATACATTTATCATCGTATTTATTATATATATATATATATATATATATATATATATATATATATTTGGCATTAATTGCATACATTGACCGTAAATATTAAAATACTAAATACATTGACCGTAAATATAAAAAAAAAAAAATATTAAAATACGGTAAAAGATATGTTCCTCAAACTGTACTATATTAACTGTACTATATTCTTTAATATGTCCTATTAGATTTAATTTGAATATTTTCTTCTACATTATTTTGTCTATAAAAATATCTCTTACAATTTTTTTATAAATATTTTTTTTGTTTTTTTTACATCGTTCCTTTTACTATTGTATACATTGACCGTCGTATTTATTATAAATATATGTATATATATATATATATATATATATATATATATATATATATATATTTGGCATTAATTGACCGTTGTATTTAATTTTAATGTACTCCGTAGCGAAGTGAGGGTTTTCAGCTAGTTAATACATAGAATTGTCAAGTTTATATGATTCAATAGAAAATTTAAAAAGAAGATATAAAAAGTTCAATAGAAGATATAAAAAGTTCTTTTTATCTTGTAATTATTTATTAATCTGTTGTTCAAACGGTAACCGAACCTAGAATCAAGCCGACGAACGACCTCGAGTTCAGTAATGTAATGTTCTCTGACCGATGGAATTAGGGTAACAATTTGGCTATCCCTGGTCTTCGGATATATTATTATAATAGCAATATATTTCTTCATTTCCGGGACAAAAAAAACTCCACGACCGTCACACTATTCTACTGCCGAAGACTACGCGTTTCACCTACGATTATCTCTCGAGCGTAAAACGGTTCTAGAAGCTCCATTAAAAAGACTAGAGGGATTAATTTTAAACGAAATCCCGTCCATTTTCGCGACATCGCAAGTTTGGATCTCAAGGGAATCGTAAACGCCAGTTCCTCTCTCATTCCCTGTCATTTCAAGACAATACTGCCTTAATCCCAGGGGAGCCTCCCGAACGATGTAGGAAATGTTTAAGGAGGTCAGAATTTGTTTGGTCTGTGCGCTTATTCTGCTTTCGTGCAACTATTTTTCGAGAGTTGGTTTATTACAATAATATCTCTTGTTGTCCAATTTTAGGCAGGAGTTTTGTTTGGAATTCGAAACTTCTCTGTGTTCCAGCTCATAATTAATTCACAGGCTGTGCACATCAAGTGCTGAAATTCTGATAAATGTAACAGATATTTTGCTTAAATAATATTGAAATCAGTGGAATTTTTCGGAGCAATGAGTGATTATTTGATAGTTTGAGAAATAAATTTTGTTTCTCTCTAGATTTTTAGATACATATATGTAGATAAAAATGCTTAATTGATAGGTTATTTATTTCTTCTTAAAATACTTCAATAAAAAACGTCAAGCTCCCTTTCAGAATATGGACTACAAACTTTTTTCTTTAGTGCGCACCAGATGGGTAGTCTGTTTACATAGATCTTTCATGTTAGATATATTCATAATAATTACAAGATAAAAAGAACTTTTTATATACCATGTTTTTAAATTTTCTGTTGGATCATATAAACTTGACAATTCTATGTATTAATAAATACTTAAAATTTTTTTTTGATAAATTATCCCATTAACTTGAAAGAAAATGAAGTTAATTGGAAGTTAACTTGCGTTTAACTTTTCGTTCCCGTCCCGGCCGACAGATGGCTGCACCAGTCTACAAAACAAAATTAACTGAAAACAATAATAACATGGTAAAAATCTGCTTAAATATGGCTAAAAGTATTAAAAAAATACATTGTCATCGTGTTCTGAGCTATTCTAAAAGTTTCAAATGTCTAGCTAGTCGGAAAATTTGTTAAAAATCGATTGCAAGATTTTTACTAGACAAACACACAAACACACACACAAACAAGAAAGCAAGTTAATAAAAGCATTGTAAAAATATCTTCAATTAATATACTCGTTTTTATTTCATAATTAAATCAATGAACAATCATTACTATAATTAAAGAGCAGTGGAATAAAAAGGTAGACAAATGGCTTATACTATCTTTCGAATCTAAAATTATTATGAAAATTTATGTTCATTTACATGTTGCACATTACACTGACACACTACCACAAACAAAAACATTATGTCAATTCAAGTTAATGCATCTTGCAAATGAAAAAAATAGTAATAAATAAATCACAGTAACTTTTATTGCCATTATTTAATTTTTCTATTCGGTCTTATAAAATGGTCGATGGTCACAAGAAAAATTGGAAACTTCCAAAATAATGAAAAAAGATTCTTAAAAAATTTTAGCAGTGCCTCGTTATGTAATTAAAATTATCAGACCTAAGAGACGTTGCAAATATGTACATCTCAAGTGTAACCAGTTTGCCATTATTATTAGCCTCTCAGCAAGGCATAGTCAAAAATTACCCTGGATGAAAGGAAAATAATTCCAAATACAGAATTTCTCTATTTTTTTAATGGGGAAAGGCAAAATACTGTTATCCAAGGTCCAAAGGAAAAAACCCTTGTCGATCACTAACTCCAGCATAAAATTTAGAATGCATGAAGACAACAAAATGCGTGAAAAAAGAGAAGTTTATAAGGTTTAGCTTTACGGTTATATTTTATCGTGCTGGTCATATTATAGAATGCATAGGCATTCATAAAGCATATCAGATGGTAAAAATTTCAGATCTGATCACCGAAGAGACAGAGCATTTCCTTACATGTTTAAAGTATCACGGCTTTCTTTGGAAAAGTCAGCAAGTGGATCACTAGACAGCACAAACCTCAACTAATACGTAATTGTGCAAAAATAGTGTTGTAATTGTTTCCTGTGGGAAAACAAGACCTTATTTGGGTTATTGTCTTATTTATTCATTCTGCTAGACGGCGGTCTTCTCTAGCGGGTAGTCAGGGAAGTTGTAATAAAGATTTTCTCCGTTTACAGTTCCCTTATGGTACTTGGTAAAATATCCTTGACTATGGAGCTTCTTTACTTTCTGTCTACACCTAAGCTTACGTGTTTGATTTGTACGTTCTGGCAGTTTCCTGCTGTAACTCTGGTTGTATCCGATATTACTGCTCTTTACAATTATGGATTGATCTTAAAAACAATAATTTCTGATTATGTCCTATTAGACGTATTTTACATTAGTTAGTCGAAAAGTATTCGCAATGTATTACATTATTGCATAATTTTAGAAGCTTATGTATAGGTATATATAAAAATAAAAATAAAAATAAATAAATATATATATATATATATATATATATATATATATATATATATATATGTGTGTGTGTGTGTGTGTGTGTGTGTGTGTGTATGTGTGTGTGTGTGTATGCGTGTGTTGACACAACGTCCTTTTTCTGTGAAAGTATCGTGTACTTAAGTACATCTAAAATGCAACTGAGGCCATAAGTAAGGTGTTATAATTAATTGTGAAGTGTTAAAAATAAATAATCATATAAATCATACATTCCTGGGAGTTCTGGCTTAAATTAAAAAGTTCCGAAGCAAAATTGTTCTCTATACTAATTTGTAAGGGGCTTAGATTTTATAGCAAACTCTCTGAGCTACTTTCTCTTGTTTCTTTATCTTTGACAGGTCTACGCGATTTTTATCTGCTGCCAGGAAAAATATTTATTGCAAATGCGTCTTTTGTTATTTTCAACTTTCTTCTTGTCTTCTTTTAATCATTTAATATTCATCCTTTTTTCTTAACCCCTTCCAGAATTCGCCTTATTGATCATTTTTTCCTACTCTTTTTCTTAATTCCTGCTATATAGTAGTCCTCTTCGCTAACAGCCTTCTCCCTTGCGTGAGCTGGTGGTCATAACATTTTTACCCCTCATTCCTCTGTCACGAGTTTCTCCTATCATGTGCCCGCTTTTGCCTCCGCTTACCTCTGACGTTGTCCTGGAATGCTCTTTCTATCCACAATTTTTCTTCTTTCTTCCATTCGTAACAAAGAGTTTGACGATCCTCAAATTTGTGAATTGCCTATTGTGACGATCGCACCCAATACTTCTCTGCCCGATGAAGGACTATTAATATTTAGCTTACAGGGGCCATTTTTCTGATTCCTTCTTTAGAACGGGAAATTTCCCCTTTGTAAGAACGGCCATTAAGAGGGTTTTATATATATATATATATATATATATATATATATATATATATATTATTGGGTCCGTATTCTTGGGATACATGCTGTCCCACCCCATAAGGAAAAGATTAATTAAACCGAAAATCGATGAAAATCATATAATTTATTATGGTGATTAAGAAGCGGCGTGTATTTTTGCTATCCATTTTCTTCAAATTTCATGTAAGAAATAGGACAGAGTACTTTCAATTTTTTTAAAAAATTTTATTTGGCGAGCTCATTACTGATTTCTGTTTTATTGGTTCTTAGCAAGATTTGGCTAATTTTTGCGTCCAGAATTTTGGTAATTTTAAAATTCACCACAAAAAATCTTTTAGCTTTACTGAAAATTGTTTTTTCTCATTTCAATGAAAAATTAGGATATCTGAGTGCGTGAAGAAGCCATCAGAATATTGTTAATAATATTAAGAAGTTTAGAAATATCATGGCGTATTCTGTGAAACTTAGACAAGGGAGATTAAATGGGCACTACTAAAATTCAAATCGTGTGAAACAAAGCTTCGTATGAAGCTCAATATCATAATAAATTAGAAAATAAAATAAAATAAATCAAACTGAATCAAACTTGGGTTCAGCAGTCGTGATGACTAATTCTAAATTAACAGATTTCCTATATTTTGCTTAGAAATATTAATAATGAACTGCTATGGTATGAATTTCATTTTTAAGTCATAAAATACATTTTAACATACCCATATGAACTTTTATTATTAAAATACTGTCAACAAAAATAAATCATACCATCAATCGTTTCAATTCCGATTCCCACTGCTAACCTATTCTTCGAGAATAGAAGAAAGGCATTGCTTCGATCATCCGTCAAATCAATGGATAAAATATCAGTGGCGTGACCGCCTATTGTAGGCTACACGAATTCTCTGTGAAAAGTGTCATCCCATTTGACCTTTTCAAAGGATTAAGTGTCTTCGAAGCTGTTTAAATATTAATGCCAAAGCTCCTAATACTTGGAGAAAAGAGAGGAAGCTTCTTAGAGAAGCGATGAATAATTTCACAGTGAATGCGATGCAAATTTTATTAGATGAATGGTAGATTATAAAGTTTACCTGACGATTTAGTGCGTAGCAAGTTTTGAAGTGTTTTTACTTTAACAAAGGATGGCTGAGCAAAACTGCGTATGCTATTTTGAAATTGGTAGTCTCATAACCTCTGTTATTCGTAACTTTTTATTATTTTATCTATTTAAGTTTAGCTTACGATTTATAATAAGCAAATTCTTTTCGTTAAAAAATGCATGTTGAAAATTTTCACTGTTATAATTAAATAATTGTAAAAAAAGTAATAAAATTTAAGATCACACTTGTGGAAGATATAAAGATAAAAATGTTGAAAGACATATTCCAGCTTATACAGGAACATCGCTGACGCGGCTTTTAAATTTAGTCAGGACTTGATTGTCTTTCCAAGTACATTCATTGTACTGGTATTTATAAATTCCAATCTGTGTCCTGTGTAAACAGACTTTATGTACAGACATTTTACCCAGGGCACTGGCGACGAAATATGTCCACATCAGAAGTATAGAGTACAATTACAGCTGTTGGATTCTTTTCTATTGCCTTTTGTTCTTGAGCTAACTCTCTTCGTCTCTTCATGGTGTGTTAATTGATTTATACCTGTGTTTTGGAACACTAAAATACTTTTAGTTGAAATAGCAATTTGACGTAGTAAAGAAAACTTTATTTTCAACTTACTAGTTGTGACATTCGATGCAAGAATAAACTCTAAAACTACCAATCTAGTTAAAATAATTGGTTTTAATATTTGTAAAGACTTACAGCATGCCGATAGCTGTACAGTTAATTGAGGCGGTGAAACGCAAAGTGGTGTAAGTCACTAAGTCCAGTGGTGTAAGTCAAAAGCATTTTACTGCAAAAACTACAAAAAATTGCAATATAAATTGAACAAATTATAAATCATAATAATTATTATAATATTGCAAATAACAATTATTTACAATTCCACTATAAATTAAACATGGAGATTACATTTTTGCCCTCAAATAAAAAAAGTTGAAAACGTGAATTACACCACTTTGCCTTTCACCGCCTCAATTATAAACTAGAATCCGAGCTTACAATATGTTTTGGTTCGAATTCACTGGTGTTTTTTTGCGATATGTTCGGTAAGACTATTACACTTAAGCTCTGAAAACTTGATGAAGGGTTACACCTGATGGTCTGAAACTAGTCCTGCTCTCGAAATCAGTTCCCCTTGAGGCAATTGATTCGGTTAGGCCTCTTGATGAAGAGACCGGTCGGTTGCCTCGAGATACGCTTTTATACTGCTCGAGATATACTTTTTATACTGCTATAGAATCTTGCATTTATGGTGCGTTTAGCTCTAAGTGCAGGATTTCTGTTTATTTCGTTTCCCTGTCACTATATCCTTCCTGTTATTTAATATATTTTTCTGTTGAATAATTTAAATCCTACGAGTTATAACTGTCTGTTTTTTCAGTATGAGGATTTATTGCCACTGCGAAATCTTTTATCGAAAAGTTTTAAAGTTATTCAACTCTTGTTCAGTTTTTCAGTTAATTTCGTTTGGCTGTATATGCCTTTTTTGTTTTTTAATTTATTATTTTGTGTCGAATTATTTACAATGTTTAAGTGTACGTTAAACTTTGTCTTTTGATTGTATTTTGTCTATAATTTTTATAATCTTGAGCTAATGGATTTATAAGCATAGAATGATATGTACAGAACTTTCATGGACATTGCTAAAAGTCTTATGATTTAATGACAATATGTTCAAATCTATTTTTGAATATTTATAAAAATGGATGATTTTTGAAAAAATAATACAAAATCAAAAAACCGAATAGACAATTAAAAAGTATAATGGGCAGGACCTTTGCCATTAAGAATAAATACTGTAATCTTCTAGGATATGAATACCAAGTACAGACGTTCCTCTTCAGAATAATTTTGACTGAAGTGACATCAGAACGACTGATCCAACATATACTTATTTTATCAAATATAAGACTGATAATTGAACCACAAAAGATTAAATTAATTCCAAAATTGTTATACTAGTATTAGCAAGGATTTTTTAACGAAGATATTTCAGTTTGGTTTAGAGGGCTAAGACGATGTCATGGAATTAAACTCTTTCAGAGTATTGTGCCATTTTTTTATTCACCACAAAAAAAGTGACAAATAAACAAGCTTTTTAATTTTCCAATAGTTCTCTGTAATTTCCGGCAACGTACAACCATTAACAAAAGATTGTTTTTTAATTCCAGTTTCATGTTTTTCACCTAAAACTTTACTTGTTCCACTCGATTGTTGCTCAATTGCAGAATGTGTTATGTTCTAGAGATTTCTCCTTGATAAAGGTGAAATGACATAAAATATTGAAATTATGAATGTTTTAAATTTTTCTAACCTTTGAGAACTTTTAATTATAACTTTATATATATATATATATATATATATATATATATATATATATATATATATATATATATATATATATATATGTGTGTGTGTGTGTGTGTGTGTGTGTGTGTGTAAGTAAGTAATAAATTTTAACCAACTATAATCGCCTGTAATCCGACTTCTCTCTCTCTATGGTAACTTTTCCGTTCTTTACCCCTTTCTCATATACTAACCTACCTCCTCAATTTCTGGCAACCCGTTTTACAACTTCTTCGATATGCTCGCGCAGATGAAAGCTGGTCGTCCTTCTGTAAGGTCATGTTATTTCTGGAATAAAGTTATATGTTCATATTGTTTTCGGCTACGATGTTTATTTCAGGAGATGACCATTCGGGTCATCACACACACACACACACACACACACACACACACACACACACACACACACACACACACACATATATATATATATTTATATATATATATTTATTTATTTATTTATACTTACATACTTACTTATTTCCGAGTGTTGTTAGACTGCAAGCGAACTTTATAATTTTCCTAAATTTATCTTTTAAACAGTGATAAAGTAATAACAGATGATTGTTTCTCCTTCGCTGCTAATTTTGTTTACCACTACTTATGAACTGAGTCCACCTACATGGGGTGATTTCTTATTATTTCACAGAAATACTCATTAAAAATTTACTTAAAATAATGAAATTTTCTCTATGAAGCGTTTGTTGCCATACTAACTGATGAAATTTAATTAACTGTATATTAAACTTAAGAGTGTTACTAATGATATTTTATTATTTTTCTTTTCAGCAATGACTGAGAAAGGTGCATGTAAGTAATTAATATTTATTTACTCAGACTACAAATATTTTTAGCTATTATGAAATAAAAATTATTGGAGCAATAAAATTTTGTCTCCTTCCTTTTTATAGAATTTGCTGGCAAAATCAACATTGAATAAATTTTATAAGCATTAAAGCAAAATAACTACTGCAATTTTTTTAACCCTAATAAAGAACAATGCATTAAAGTAATTAAAAATTCTGGTAAAATAATTGCATTCATGGTTTTAAAGTATTACAGCTTTAATTAAATTATTTATTGACGATAAACTGGTGTTATAAAAAAATTTCTTTGGTGTTATATATTTCATGGGGGTTATAAAAAACAAGCTTTAAAAATTTCTGTCGCCTGTCTTTTATAAGGAAAGTCTTGAATACATAAAAAGAAAATTTAATTATTTCTTACAGCAATGACATTTTCGTGAAAAGCATTTCTTTTATACGCTAATTATATGCTTAAAATTAAAGTTAGAACTGAACATTTTTTCCTGTTTGTTTGCTATAGTATTATGGGGTTTTTAAATTTATTTATAGAAGCTAATATAGAATCAATGCGACGCATGACCCTCGCAGACCTTTTATCCCCATGTTAAAAACAGAACTTTTTAAATTGCTTTTTAATGACATATCAGTAAATGCATATTTGAGAGTTGTTAATTACTTTTGAAAGATGCTTAAATAGAAAGAGAGGAGATTTTTCAAGCTTTCAAATATTTGAAAAATTTTTACAAGAGAATAATAGACAATTGGTTTCTGCAGTTTTAAAATGAACTTAAAAATATTTAATAATATTTTTTTAAATATCGCAACTGCACTTAGATACTCATTTTCAGAAAAAGAACAGGGTTCAGCCGTAAGCATAATGTTATCGGAAAAGCCCACAACTGTAAAAATTCCCTGTTACTTAAACCGAATACCTCTGAAGAAGTTGAGATTGAAATTTGAAGATATTTAAAGTTGTATGCTGCGCTAAATAAAAATGCCACATTTAAATCTAAATATGTTTCTGTGGGAATTGGAATAAATATATGACATGAAAAATGCTAAAGATATTTTCAATTTTTCAATAAAGCGTGCAGGCAAAATTATGTTAGATACTTAAATAAGAAACATGTATGAGTTATAAAAATATATTTATACGTTTTTGTTGTGAATATCAGAATTTTCCCGCCACTTCATCCATTTATAAAAATAATAATATTTTGAAGCTTTTTAAATAAGGAAATTTTTATCATAAATTAGTTATTCCCATATAGTGTTAATGCAAGTGAAATTTACTCTTTGAATTCAGGTACTTTTGAGCTTTATAACTAAATAGCCTTTTATCCTCATTACATACTTATATGTCGAACAGTCATAATTATATCTCACAGGGTTATCCTCCATGAAAAAAAATTGGAGGCTATAAAATTAAGTCTAGACAACGCCTAGAGTAGTTTGCCTCCTTATTAAGAAACTCCAGTTCCCAAGCAGGCGCATAAAGAACTGAAGATATACTCAAATTTTAAAAAATGCAAATCTGGGTTGTTAAGGTGAAAACATTAAAGGGGAGATCATTAAAATAATTTCCAAAATACTTTCCGCGAACCCTTTCGTAGTCGAAAAACAATTATCTCTGAGTAATGATAGTCAAATGTTAAAACTGAAGTTCCTTGAAATTAATAAGAATATAGTGACAACTAAGACTACACTTAAAACTAATTTTTAAATTCAGTGGACGCTCGAATATTGTATTGCGTACGAATATATTTTGAATATGTTGTGTTATGAAATAGGAAAGAAGCTTGTAAAAAAAATATTATAAATTGTTATGCAACGTTAATTAATATTATATATATATATATATATATATATATATATATATATATATATATACAGTGGAATCTCGATCGACCGTTCCCCGAACGATCGTTTTCCCGTATGTATCGGTTATTTCACCCAGTCTCGAATAAATTCCACAGAAAACAAGCACAAAAGACCGCATGGATCGTTCCATCGTTTTCCCGCAATATTCGTTCAGAATATCGCAGCTTTACATTAATTTATTGGATCGATCGTTTTTTCATAATAACTGTATCTGAAATATAAATGTCTGGATTGAGCTAGAATGACGCTCTAATTAAACAATGAGCAGAACATTTGAGATGCACGGTCTCGTATTTTTATTTTCTCTTGTTTAGCCTGGTTTCGCTTTATTGTACCACTCCCATTATTTGTTCGTCGTTGGTGTTCCTTAATTCTTTAGCCCCCGAAGTACCCTATTTTTGGCAACACATTCCAAATTCACCGACTATTCAACATTTCTGGTCTTATCAGCAATGGCTCACAGTCAGCTTTTTTGTTGGCCTTGGGATGGAGGTGCCCTGGTGTTTGGTCTAGTGCGTGAGAAGTTTCTGATTACTGCAGTTCTACCCTGGCCGATGAGAGTTTTACCCGGAAGCAGAACTTCCTGGTGGTCTTATGTCGGACCCCATCCAGTGCAATGGAATGGTTCAAGTTACAAACGATTCACGGCTGCCGCTTCTTTATACTCTCACACAATAACCGATACCGAAAAGAATGCAATTTGCAACACAAAAAAAATATCGTTTACTTGTGGAGAGAAAACCGCCAAAAAACAAACGACGATTAAGTACTTTTATTTGAATCAAAATTCCTGTGTATCTACGTGTATTTATTTTTTATTATTATTATCTTGGATTTCAGTAGAACTTTGTAATTTTATCTTCAGTTACACTACGGGTATGTATGCATTTATGTATGTGAGTAAATATATTTTTGGGATATCAAACTTTAAGGTATGTTAATACTTTTTTGTATGTTCCCGCATCTATCGTTTTCTCGCATCCATCGTTTAGTTCAGTCGGTCCTTTCGAAAACGATAGATCGAGATTCCACTGTATATATATATATATATATATATATCCTATGGCGTGAATGCAACAGTCACAGTAAGATGTGTGCGCTTTATGTGATGGAGCACTATGGCAAATAATGTGGTGGCTATGAAGTGGTGCAGAACATACAATAATACGTCACAAAAAGTGAAACGCCTGTTTAGTAGGACATATATCTTCTTTTCATCGGACCACAAAAACTATTCTGCCTGATGCACAATGCAGGCTGAGTACATTGGTGCTTTACAATGGTTAACTTACATAATGATCTCAAGTAATGAAACCTTTGCTTGAGCGGTACATCCAAATGCATCTCACGTATGTTCTATTGAGTTCAAATCAGATGTACATACATATATTTACCAACATGCCTTGATAAAAAAAAAAATCAGTGAAAAACTTTTCTAGCCATAGTCTAGTGACTGCTGACTTATGGAGTGGTTGCGTACTGAAAGAAAGTTCCTTCCTTTAAAACGAACGTCAGAAAATGGTCTAAAAGGATGATTAAAGTTTTGACCACCAGTCTCTGAATGGTGGATTATGAAACTTGCAGCATCCCCATTAAGACTTGTGGCAGATGTGTCTTATACGTGAACAAGTTGGAAACATCCTTCGTCATAAACCAGCTACTTTTATGCAAGTTATATTTATATATATAACCTGCAGCTTTATGTGAACCTAAACTACCTTCCTAAACTATCTTTTCTTTGCATACTGAGGCTATTAAGCATTGCCTCATACCATATTAAACATTGCCATCTACGCCTCATTATCCTTCCTAAAAATGGTTAGATATCTAGTATTTTGCATTCTTCTTTTGATTTTTGGAACGGGCTGTGGAAATACCCGAAAAATCAACTCCCCATATATTCCCCTCAGAGGAAAGCGAACGTTGCATATTTCGAATCATTTCTTTCCTTGAGGCGCTAGCACTGAATTTTTCCCTTCTTTATCTAGCAGATGTTACAATGGATGAAAAACCACGCTTTCTACCGAGTATTCGTTCTTTTGTAGATGGGTATCACTTTAAATGAGCACGCCACTTCAAGGAGGAACCGCAGGGTGGGCTACGTCTCGTGACGCGGAGCTCTTTGAGTCGAGGGATATGGGCCCAAGGTTGGGATTTTTCCCTCTCAAAATTGATCAGTCACCAGTTTAGGCTTTGGCTGGTTCCCGGATACTTGTTAACTCTCATTTTCTGTTTTCTTCTTTCTCGCTTGGCTTCCCGTTTTCAAGCCACTCACACTTACAGTGCGTCGTTGGTCTTTTTTGATAATTCTTCCTCTAGAGCAGGGGTTCTCAACCTTTCAGGCTCTACGCCCCCCCTTTGAACACTGATGCGAGGTTACGCGTCCCCCCCACCACCACCATATGTGGTCAATACAAGTATAGTACAATCGGAATTTGAAACTGAAGTTGGTTATTAAATGAAAATATAGAATAGATAATTTCATACACAAAATTTATTACTACTCATATCTTAATTTGGAACATATTATTATTAGAACATATGAAATCAAAGAATTAAATACAGATCAAATATATTTGAGGTAATCAAGGATCTAGGTGAGGTTGGCATGTAATACCAGTCACTTTCACAACATTAATGAGGGGGCACTATTTGTCCTTGACAAGTTTTTGAATATTAGGTTGTAACTGTGACAAAGCACACCTCAGGTCACTTTCAACATCCAGACGTACAAAAATTATCGTATTTTTACAATTACGACAACTATCGTGTCCGACAATTATTGTGTTCGTGTTCGTATGTCGAAAATACGTTACGGTTACATTGTGACCGCAAAATTGAGTACAATAAATGACAGTTAGTTTTACTTTTTATTTTACTTTCTTTTTAACTCACGCCTCCCTTGAAATTCTTCTACGCCCCCCTAGGGGGGCGCGCCCCCCAGGTTGAGAACCACTGCTCTAGAGCATCTATATTTCGACAACTCAATCCAAATTCATCTACTATTCAAAATTTCATCTCTCCATCGCCATCACTTATAGCTTCCAGCCAGCCGACCAGATAGGTTCCCGCTTCCCTCTGGCATTTCCTATAGGCCTGCGGAGTGTTTAAACGAGAGTGTGTGTGTGTGTGTGGGGGGGGTGCTGTCTGTTGCGGACTACACTCGCTAGTGGGAGATCCACCCGGAAGGCCTCAGTTGCTATGTAAGGCTCCATCCGTGCAATGGAGTCTCAGTGGAGTAATACTTTTGAATCAACCAGGTAACCATAATCCATTGCACGTGTAAAGCAACTCTAAAGTAACTGTAAATCTAAAGTTGTATTTTTAGCAAGTTTTTATTAACTCGCTTTCTTGTTTGTGTATGTGTTTGTCCAGTACAGATCTCGCAATCGATTTTTAACTAACTTCCCGACTAACTAGACATTTGAAACTATTAGAATAGCTCAGAACACGATGGCAATGCAGTCGTTTAATACTTTTAGCCCTCTTTAAGCAGATTTGAATTCATTTACAGTTAATTTTGTTGTAGACTGGTGCAGCCATCTATCGGCCGGGACGGGAACGAAAAGATAAACGCAAGTTAACTTCCAATTAACTTCATTTTCTTGCAAGTTGATGGGGTAATTCATCAAAAAAATTTTAAAAATGTACTTATTAATACATAGAATTGTCCAGTTTATATGATTCAACAGAAAATTTAAAAACATGGTATATAAAAAGTTCTTTTTATCTTGTAATTATTATAATATGAAAATACAACTCTAGAGTTCAATCTTAAGAAATAGTAACCTTTTCATCTGACATCTATTGCTGATCAATACGCCACTCATTTTGTAACATGTTGTAATCTTCACTAAATTAACGAAATGCGTTTACCGATAAATTTACCTGCCTAAATATGTATTTTAATCGGGGGGGGGGATTTCTGCGATAGCCTAGTGAATTTGAAAAAGATCATGGTTTGTTTTTTTACTCATAACTGTAATGTTTTCCCATCTTTCCAAAAAGAGACTATGTCACATAATGATCATACAGGGTGTCCCAAACCGACCGCATAAACTCTGCACAGCTAGATTCCTCGTTGGGAGTACATAAAAACTGCCCAAAGAAGCGTTCCTGTACGATCCATAGTTTACGAGAAAAATACGAAAAACAAAGTATGACGTCACTGCCAGTGCAAGAAAAACACTTTATTGAACATATCAACAGCATGCACAATTTAAAGCAGATGTTCAAAGTGTCCACCGTGCATGTCGAGGCAGGCTTGAGCACGCCGTGGAATGGCTGTCATCACACGTTGCAGCATCGTGGGGTCCACCGAAGTACAAGCAGCATGCAGACGAGCAACTAAGTCCATTTGTATTGTCACTACGTCTCGATACACCAGTTCCTTGAGATGGCCCCATAGAAAAAAATCCAACGGTGTAAGATCTGGAGAACGTGGTGGCCATAGAACCGGACCCCCACGTCCGATCCAGCGGCCGGGGTATTCCATATCCAGCCAACCAGCACAGAAAAGCGCCGGAGCCCCATCATGCTGGAACCAAAGTCCCTGTATTGCCGCTAATGGTATGTAATCGAGGAACTCGGTTAAGACCTCATTGAGAAACACCAAGTACGACTGTCCCGACAGCCGTTCAGGCAACAGATATGGTCCAAGCAGGCGATCCCTGTAACCGTAATTTAAATTGTTTATATTATTTTAAATGAAATTATTGGGATTGGGAGTTATTATATTATTCTTATATTAATTATATTTATTAATTATGATTTTGATTTAGTAACTTATTGGTTAATGATTGTGGCTAGTACATTGATGTGCTTCCCAAATAATGGAAATTAACTCTGGTTATATTGACAAATGAATTTATTGAATATTAACACACATAAATAATACACTCCAAAATTACTCAATATTTCCTCCGGCATTTACACATTATTACCGCAATAACTTCATTCCTACTAAATTAATTCTTTACGACACCTAGGTTTGATTTATTCACTTATTATAACAATATTTCATACTGCCTCTATACATATTATTTTCAATTTTACTCCTACTAAATTAATTCATATATATATGCAAAACATTATATTAAATTGTTGGTACGAATTATCGGTCTATTACTCAACATCTTATACTCAAAAACTATATTCATCGCGCACTATCTTAATCATTATGGCTATACACTGAGAAGCAATGATACAATATAAAAGGGAAATGCAAAGTCGGTACCTCAGCAGATGACGGTTGAATCCCTCTGGGCAGCTGGCACTCGTAATGATGACTTCGTCGTCTTTATCCTCAAACGTAATTCGGGCATCTCTTTATCCGGAATACGGCTCCGTCGTTCATTGCAGACACTCGGCATGGGACACTGGGCGCTCGACAATTTCTATCTCTCTAAACTTTACTGCACTCGAACACGGCTCCGTCGTTTATTGCAGACACTCGGCATGGGACACTGGGCTCTCGACAACTTCTATCTCTCTAAACTTTACTGCACTCGAACACGGCTCCGTCGTTTATCACAGACACTCGGCATGGGACACTGGGCGCTCGACAACTTCTATCTCTCTAAACTTTACTGCACTCGAACACGGCTCCGTCGTTTATCACAGACACTCGGCATGGGACACTGGGCGCTCGACAACTTCTGACTGACTCTCACTTCCCAGGTTATCTCTCTGCCTTCACACTATTTTTTATTTCATATATTTTCTTACTAATGTCTCCGCCTCTTTTAATTTCCATTGGTTATCTGGAAATTATCATGCCATCGCCATTCGTCCGTGCTGCCACTCCTCAATCCCCTTTTACCAATGCGCGTCGAGGGCGGGATTTATAAATTCTCCCTCAATTTTAACTTTTTCCCATGCTTTGGATTCAAGTAGGGTGGGCCGTTTTATAGCCATCATAAATTTTCTTTTATTTTCACTCTCTTCCACTTCTATTTATTGCTACGAACATTATCTCTAATTTTCGTTCCGGTCTATGGCTTTCTTCCCTTCTCTTTTATTGCCCTGTTTCTTTATTGCATTTAACAATTATTTTATTTTATTTTGTATTTTTTTCCATGCTCCTGTCCCTGGCCGTAACACTAACTGTCATGTCCCTATTACAATCCCCCAGTATGCCGGCCCACACGTTAAGAGACCAACGTTCCTGTTGTTTCTGTGGCCGGATTGCATGCGGATTGACCTGGGACCACATATGGCAGTTGTGATGGTTGAATATCCCATCATGAGTGAAACATGATTCCTCATTCCACAGGATATGTGCAATGAAACCATTATCTGTGTTCTGTTGCTGCAACAGCCATTCACAGAAGGCCACGCGTTTCTGAAAGTCATCTGGTTTCAGACCTTGCACGGTTGTGTACCGAAATGGGTGTAGCCTCTCAGACCGTAAAAGCCTGTGCACAGTACTTTTACTCGAAGTCATCTCACGGGCTAATGCGTATGTGCTTACCTCGGACGTCTCTTCTACCCGCTGCAGTATTGCATCCGCCTGTGCTATCGCCGGGCCGCTCCGCGGTCTTCCAGTATCGTGAAGATTGGCTGTTGGCAAGACGCTTCCCGTATTTCGCAGTCTGTCGTCCAGCTTACGGATGACGTTGACATCGGGAGGACGGCGGGACGGATATCGACGGGCATACTCCCTAGCAGTTCGTAAGGCATTTCCATTACATCGACCGTACATCAAGTACATGTCGCAGTAGTCACGAACGGAGTACATGGCCACCATACGAAGACTACCGGTAGCTGCAGGATGCAGCCTTTTAAATACCAGTTCAACGGCGGCTTAACGCCATTCCATGGCGCGCGCGTATGCATGACGCGATATGCGTGGCGAACGTTTTAAACATTATCGTCTGGAAAGATATGCAAATATTGTTTTTGATATGTCCAATAAAGTGTTTTTTTCTTGCACCGGCAGTGACGTCATACTTTGTTTTTCGTATTTTTCTCGTAAACTATGGATCGTACAGGAACTCTTCTTTGGGCAGTTTTTATGTACTCCCAACGAGGAATCTAGCTGTACAGAGTTTATGCGGTCGTTTTGGGACACCCTGTATAGCTAAAATACCTCATACAATAGAAATGTAGGTCTAGAAGTTTTCAGATACGTCCAAATGAGGTCTGTGCTACACTTCATGATTTATTATAGATCGTGTTATGTATTTTAAACCAATAAAGTCTGGGAATTCAAAGAAAAAAGTTTACAACATATTTTTTCACTTATAACAACAGAGTAAAATACGGCAAACTGATATTAAATAATCATGCAAATGAAACCTACTGTTAATACACTACACGATAAATAATAAAAACTTTGCATTAAAAATTCAGTTTAATTCATAATATATTTGTCGGTAAAATGTTTCATTGAAACTTTTCATGGAAGCAGCCAGAAGTTAATACAAGATTACTATCGCTATTTTTCTGTAGTGTTTCAAATTAGACCTCCAATACTAAATTATTTATACTGCAATTACTTTCTCCAAAAGAGAAAGATATTTTAGTTTTCGATTTCAGGGATAAAGAAACTTTAATTATAGTTGATACTATGGCTAAAGTTCTTTTCTATAGAAAATCCAAACTTCGTTGAGTTGGGAGATTAAAGGGAAAAGTTTCTGTTATCATTTCCTTATCTTCAAATGTACTAAACTCAAATTTTGTTGACAGTCTTTGCATGCTGAAGTAATAATTTTTGAAGCACTTTTTCTTTTTCTTGTGGCTATAAATGGATAACAAATGTAAATATAGGCTGGCTAAAAGGCAATATCGTACTTCGGCATTGTTATTTTTGAAGTAAAACACGTGGTTTCTGACTTATAAAATGCATAAATATTCTAATGACTAATATTACAAAGTACACTTCAACATATCATTGCATTTGTCAGTTTTTTAATTGATTCTGTTTTGAAGATAAATGATTATAAAGAGCACTTTTGAGCAATAATGTCATTTTATTTCTCGAAAGAGAAATAACATGGCTTTCAAACAACAAAAAAGATGTGTGATGTTCTTGATGGTAGTGTAGTTAGCGAATGAATGGTAGAAGAGGGTTAAACATTCAATTAATTATCAAAGTCATAAAAACGCGTTTTTTATTTTAAAAATACAGGTAAAAGCATTTTCTCTTGTATGCATTTCTTCACCGTTAAATATATGAATTGAAACGTTATATAATGACTATAAGCAATTCATTTTTGTCTTAATTATTATCATTATTATTTTGGTGAGGTTTTCAGTATGGAAGGCACTTATTCTGAGGACAATTTCGATATGCATCCCAATTTGTAGGTTGGGAAATCCAAATATCCACTTTGAATGAAAACAACCATATTACATAATACAGTAGGTTGCTTTCATATTGAATACAACAAAATCACCGTTAAAAAGTTGTGGGGGTGAATTATGTAGCGGTGGCAAATCGCAACCTATCGCAATCTACTGTCACAGCCTCCTGAAAGCTTTATGCAGATTTCCAGATTGAAGTACGTCAGCATCAAGCATAAAACCTCACATATAAAACTTCGTTCGCGCACTCTCTTTGGATGTGTTTTGCAGCTGTCAAGTAACTGACGAGTTTGATCGTCGTGGTGCAAATTAAGGCTACCGAAATAAAGTTGTTTGTCAGATTTATTGTTTTTATGACGTCAGCTAATGTGTCCTTCTACAAACAAGACACCTGCCTCACTACAGTGTTCGACTCTGCGCGTACAGGTCTTTACAAAATTTTTACTCAATCAACTTGGAGTAATTTCTGGGTATGCTGTTTTACTTACTCATAACTTAAAGGGAAGAAATTTAACAGAAAGAATTTCGGCTTGGGATTAGCTACTGAAACGGAATAAGGAAGAGCACTTTTTGAAGTATGTTGTTACGAACGATTAAAAATAAACTAAGCATATTGAAGTGAAACGGCAAAGACATTGGGATAAGCCAGGATCAGATCACCACACCACACTCAAGGCTGGTTTAAACTTAAAAAAGGCCATGTTGTGCATACGATAGGATTGGAGAGATTGATGCTGGCTTACGAAGGCATTGATTCTGAGAAATATTCTTTAGTATGATTATGATAGAACATTAAAAGACTAATTTTTAAGAAAAGCAGCCAAAACTATCCAACGGAAAATGAGCAGTCTTTAACCATGACAACGCAAGTCAAGCATTGAGGGAGTTGAAAAGAGAAGTTCTTGTCCATCTGTAGTGGCTTGGCAGGTAGCACACTAATAACTATGTTTTGTTTCTTAAATTTGTGTTAAATAACTTTATTTATTATTACGCGCATCAATTTTAATTCACGTTTGCTTTCAGAATGGGAAGGATTTTTTTTATTAAAAAGCTGATTATATTTTTTTGCTGTTTTATATTGCTGGTTACATAGACCAGGCAGTTATGTAATGGTATTGATAGTAGATGTTGAAGAGGTGTCTGTAAAAATTTAAATAAATATGGTAGAATAGCATTATTGTCATTGTCCTTATTATCTGCGTTTATTAATAATTAAAGATAGTTAATAGAGGAGCTACACATCCCTCATATTCCCCGACATTTACAATTGTTACAAAACTCGCTTGATGAAAAAGGCTTAAATTCTCTGAAGTCCTGAAAAAACCCACCCATTAAGATTTCTTGACGATAAAAAAGCCAAATTTTATTAGAATGGAGAAATGAAACTCCTGAAAAATTCAAAAAGTCATAGATCGAAAACGCCAATTCATTGTTTGATAACATTCTTTTTTTTTTTTGGCACCTAAATGAAGAACTTTGTAATTATTACTAAAACTTTAACTGGCGAAGATAAATTTAAAGACACAAGAATTGTTAATAATGTTAAACACTGTATATTAATTCAACTGGAAAAGCAAGTAAGACTTCCCTTGTTATGTAATAAGTATAGCGGCACAGAAGAAATATACGGATAAGTGGACCGAAATTATGAATATTTGCAGTAACCTGATTCGAAACTCCATCGATTTTAATCTTTCCCAATAAAAGCGAAAGCATTGATCAGCTACTGCGTATCACTAGCGCCGAAAGATCAGGCGGCAAATAAAATCCGACCATCCTATTTTAAGATATCGATTAATAATTATTACTCCTCTTTAACGTGAGGGATAAATATTCCTTATTCCCTCTTTTCTTCGTGTGGTTTCAAATATTTATGCCAGTGTCATAGCAACTATCTCTTTTAGTCACGAAACGTCCCATAAAATAGAACAAGTAACCCTACCTTACGCAAACTGATTTTTCAGGGGGAAAAAAAAGATTTTTCCCGTAATCTTTAAATTGGATCATTATTGGCTGTTCATAAATTTAACTCTTCGCCTCGAAGAGGAGAGATTGTTTTGCTGCGCATGTAAAGTGCTAATCGCTAAGCTTTAACCGTTATTTACTCTCGAACTTACTCAATGGCTCATTTTAGTCGAAATAAAACTACAGGAACTTTTCATCAAAATAATCCCATGTATTGTTTAATAATAAAACATAAAGCTTAGAATTAAATTTAAATATTTTTTTCTCATCGAAATATTGAACTAAAACACCGGTATAATGCTATGATGATAGCTTTTATGTTTGGAATTAAAGGGTGTTAACGGAGTTTAACGGAAAATTATTAACGTTTAACAAAACAAGACATCAGTAGTGTTTTTATATCCCATTTAAAGTAAAGTTGCAATCATCTAAAAACAAGTCGCCAAATTACGTACTTTGACTACGAAATTTGATCTATCGGCACAGTTTATAAGCTCCAGGGGTTTATTCTAAGGACTGTACAATAAAAAGTAACATATTTTTGAAATTTTTCTTTATATTTTAAATACAGTCGAACCCCGTTATAACAAACTTCAAGAAATCAAAAGTTTTGTTGGATTTATCCGGTGGTTCGCTATATCCGAACCATTAAAAAAAATGCTAGAGTTCACAAAATGTATAACTCATTAGTTGCAATGTGTATTCAATAATAATGTATTAAATAAATGATAAAATCTATTAAAAATTATAATTTATGAATTAAATCGACTAAAGTCGATTACATTAAACTGACACAATACTAATTAAATTACGTACAATAGGAAAACGGCGGGACCAAAATTTTCGTTTGTTATATCCTTGAGTTCGTTATATAGCGGGCTCGCTATAACAGGGTTCGACTGTATAATAGTCCCTGAAATAACATGTTACGTACAAAACCACAGTGAAGACACCTTTTTAAAATGCTTTTAATACAGAAATGCTTCCCGGGTAGACCAACCTATTATGTTCAAGTTTTAAAAATAAATTTCTGGTACGTGTCATTTCTGTATTCTGAAAACTTGGAAATATAACAAACAACAAGATAACAAATCATGAAGTCTAACGATTTTTATTTTATAAAAAAAAAATGATTAGAATTAATGATATTGCTGAAGTGGAAAAAAATATTTTGGCCATATTTTATAATATTTAAAAACATTCAAAACCCAATTAACTTCTTAAAAGTAATATCATTACCATCATGAATTATATACCTAATTCCTACGCAAAATTTTCGTATATAAATTTCCCAAACATTCTAAACATTTGATTAGAAATTTTATCAACGTCACCGACGTCCAAATGAATATATTTAATGCATTTTTTAATGTACTGCTTTCAATTTTTTTCAGTTTCATTTCGAACAAATTTACTTCAGAAAAATTTACTTATTGACATTTTAGCTTTCCTTAATTCTTATTCTGTTTCACTTCAATTTTTTCTGAGAGTGTTTTCTGTCTTCTTACGAAGAAAATGAAATGTCCCTTCAGAAATATGAATAAAAATTAAGACAGGGATTTAAATTTAGGTACACAATTATCTCTTGTATCTGTATCAGCATTGTACATGAAGAGTGACATAGTCTACAAAACCTATAGCCATCAGTTTTTTTCGAATTTCTTAAAACAAAACAGTTTGTCCCTCTTCAGCCAGTTATACATTCGAATTCTTATTATGACTGGTTTTTTTAAAAAATTTCACAAAGGATTTTTGGAAATAGTTTGAAACATTTTTGTTATTAAACAAGCGGAGCTGAGATTATTTGAATGAGTCATTCCGTACGAATCAGTACTTTTTTCATAACTTACGTAACAATGCAGCTATATAAACAACTAGCCCTTCTTTTTTTTATAAGTTCAGCTTATAAGTGTGCAACATACAATAAAAAGTTATTAGAAGTTGTGATTCATTACAAAGAATGTTCTCCATCGTACGGTTTGTTATTTCAACAAGAGTTATGGAATTGAAACAGACTATCACTAAATGTGGGCTAATTTATAAATAACTGTATGACTCAATACTGTAATGAAGCAAAAGTTCTTGGCTTCTTTATTTTAGGGAGATTTTTGGAAAATTTATATTAACTCGAACAAAATGCCACACTATTTCGATAAAATGGAAAGAAGTTGATAAAAAGATCTTGAGTTATTATCCCATAAAATGGCTGATTGGTTAGCGCTGCTTTCATCTTTCGCTACACGAGGGTCAAGCAGACCGGGACTTGCAGTTTAAAAGCCGATTTCAAACGGTTTCAAACTCCCATGTAAAACGGCGGAACTTGAAATCGCCTAGCGGTTTTGTCAATATCAAGATTTTGGTCACAGAATTTTCGGGCGTATTTATGTTCTGTAAATTGTGTAAAAGATGTAATTTGTCATCAGAAAGGTGATGAAATTTTACAAAAGGACACCTTGGGTAAAAATGGAAACTACTCACGCTAAAATGTTCACATCTCTAACATTACTGTCAATAGGTCAGTAGAAATACATATTGCTCCGGAGGAGAATCAGTCATTACCCATAGACGACCTTAAAGCATCGTCCATTGATGCTTTAAGATAGTGCTATGGCTCCTAGATACCCAAGTTTACTCTAATTATGGCCTCTTGTGAGCTTGGTGTTAGGAATGACTTTTAAAAGAATTCTCCATATAACCAGCATGGCTCATTTAAGCTGGAAATAAGGTGACCCGAGCTTTCAGCCTAATTTATCCAGATGGGTGTTATACTACCTAGCTCTCCAAAACCGGACCTTCAAGTAATCTCACTTTCATGCATAAATACCGCACGTAAATTCGCCCACCTTTAAATCCGGCGCCTCTTAAATTTCTATGATTTGAAACCTAGCGATAGAAAATGCTATGAATACTTTGCAGGGTTAGTCGTCCTAAATGTGTTTTAAACAATACAAAATGATCAAGATCAAACAGTGTAGTTAAACAAAACATAATCGATATACAGTAAAACCTCGTCTATCCGGCCCTGTTGATCCGGATCTCCGGATAATCCAGATCACATTTGTAGACACTATTTTTATTTAATGTTCCCATTATATTATAATAATTTTTAACTATGATAGCAAGAACGTAACTACAAGTACGCCAAATATTCGCTTTTTAGTTTGATTCAATGTACAGTTCCTGCATAGTTTGTACAATAAATTATCGTTATCATTTATTGTATAAATTATGTTAATAATTTATTGTTTTTGTTGAGTTTAAGAAAGCTTTACTAGACTTATAGATTATTTGTTAAGAAATGAAGTGAAAAGTTTTTTTAATATTTTTTAATGTCTTGTTAACAATACTATGTAATTTTGTTACGTAACATAGTTTTTTTATCGTAATAATCGGTCTGCATAGTTAAGGATTTTGTTTTGCTTATTACCCATATTACCCGGATTATCCGGATTGACTACGGTCGCAGTAGGTCCGGATAAACGAGGCTTTACTGTAATCTTTATTGCTGAAGGAATCGTTCCTTTTTTTGTCATACACCGAAGGACAATTGAATAAAATTAATCACGAAATTTAAAACCTTAACTTCCGATGATGATACGTTGAAAATCAAGTTTTTACTTTAAAATATCAAGGAACTGTGCAGCGGTTGATTTTGAAAATACGCCAGCAATAAAAATAAAAGTTTATATCAATGAAAGTACTGAGGAAAATCTTTGTAGAAGGTATGGATTATATGGATCCATTAAATATACTCATGTAATTTAAACCTTGTTAATGGTCTTCTATTCACGACATAGTCCTTTAACAGGAAAGTGGCAATTCTAGACGAGGAATTCCATTACCTTTCTAATATGGGATATTTAGAATTAATATCCGATTAACTTTCCCGTGTTATTTACATTACTGCTATTCCATAACATTTATGTTGCATTAATAGTTACTTTGTATTAATTGTTACATTAATAGTTACTTTGCATTGATTGTTAAATTTTAAAATTTAAGCGATAGCATTACTTTTCATGTATAAATCAATAAAAAAATATAAGTATATTGTAATTATAATCTTCCATCTGTTACATTTACTGTTACATACATACTACTGCATATATTGTTACCATGTTTTTATTAACTCGCTTTCTTGTTTGTTTGTGTGTGTGTTTGCCCGCTACAAATCTTGCGATTGATCTTTAACTAACTTCCCGACTAGCTAGGCATTTGACATTTTTAGAATAGCTCAGAACACTATGACAATGCATTATTTGAATGCTTTTAGCCATCTTTAAGCAGTGTTGAAATCATTTTCAGTTAATTATGTTTTGTAGACCGGTGCAGCCATCTATCGGCCGGGACGGGAACGAAAATATAAACTCAATTTAACTTCAAATTAACTTCATTTTCTTTCAAGTTGATGGGATAATTCATCAAAAATTTTTTTAAAAAGTATTTATTAATACATAGATTTGCCAAGATTATATGATTCGACAGAAAATTTAAAAACATGGTATATAAAAAGTTCTTTTTATCTTGTAATATTATATTTTAACGTTACTGATATCCCATTACTTTTTCGATTGTATATGTATAGTTGGGAAATCTGTCATGAACTGTGGGATAAAAACGCAAAACAAACAATTCAGGGATGACGAGGCATGTCCTGATATCGTAAAATTCATTTGTCAGCTGCATAATATTAAACTTATAAATTTTTTTCATTAATTATTCAATGCATTAAAAATTGAACTTAATGGTGCATATTTGTAAGAATACGCTACCCCCGATAAAAACAGAAGCACGATAAAAACAAGTTTCATAAAAATATTTTTAAAGTGTCCTCACTTTACAACGGTGGCGGCCTGATTTCCAATTTCATTGCTGCCATCTACCGGCAAGGACAGTAATCTTTTATTTATTACAAAACTATTTTCCTTTTGTATAAGTGGTGTTCACTTAGTAATGGTACTCGTTGAAGAAACAAAGAAGAGTCAAAATTTGAGTATTTCAAAACTATCAAACCAACAAAAAATGTTTTTGTTGTTACCAATGCACACCTGGCCGGAATCTATTCCTGACCAGGTCCATATAGGCTACTGGGCAGAAAGATACTTTTCCGGTTTTACAATGGCACCAGAAGGGTCGGAGTCCGATGTAGCCAGGAGTCACCTCAATTTGGACCAAGCAACCCCAGGGGTGAAATCTGAGGGGTATCGTACCCTCTTCTACCCTCTCTGACCTCATAGAGGAACTTTCTGGTCTACGAATTTAACGTGCCTATATCCGTCCTATATCCGCCTAGACACGGAGGTTCTTAAAGGAGCTTGAAAGGATTCAATCCGAGCACCCTCACAAACCGAAATCAAGCACAGGCTACCTCGAGTTTAGTGGTAGGTGAGTCTTGTGGTACGAAAAAAAAAACTTCAAGTAGTCTTTTCTAACGAAACTACCACGAGTTATTAAAGTAGGATTACTTATTGCTGCTTACTTCTATTTTATGTATATACTAGATGTATTACCCGGCTTCGCTCTGGATTCAGTTTGTTATTATTTTTTTTCATTGATTAGCCTCATGTTATGATGTTCTACAGTTTTCGCTAAAATTCATTTGCGGTAGCAAATAGCATTAGTTTGTTGTCGGTGCTGTCGTTGTTCATTGCTTTCCTCTCCTTTCGATGTTGATGCTAGAAGACGATCGTATGTTCGACGCGTTAAAAGTTTCTTCACCAGTCTCACTGCTTCGGATCACTACAATTCAAATTCTGTTGCCTTCGAGCTCTTGGGAATGTTTTTTCTTCAGATTCTTGTGTGCGTCTAACTGCATTTCGAATTCTGTTGGCTTCGCGCTCTTCTGTTTTTTTTTTTTTTTTTTGGCATCACATTGCTCATTTCTCAAAAATCTTTGACATTTTGCCCTTACTTCTGCAGGATTAAAAGTTGTTCTCCTCTTTTTGGGCATTTTAAAGCATTAATTTACAGCAAGTCAATAACGTTTGAATGGATTTATTATTATGGGAAAAGAATCAATAATGTTTGAATGGATTGAGATCACATTCAATATTAAAACACAGCAAATATGATAATTATTATGGAAAAAGTATATACCCGTATTTCATGCTCGGAATTCATTCTCAAAACTAATTCGTCTGCTACGTTTCAATGCCCCTTTCAGACTTTCTTAATTATAATATACACGTATTTCATGATTGCAATTCTTTCTCAAAACTAAATCATCTGCTATGTTTCAATGTCACTTCAGTTATATAAATCATCGCGTCAAGGCGAAACGCACGTGTTTCTACACTGCTGGCCACTGTAAATGCAACACCCTGAAGGAAACATGCAAATAACATGAAATTTACAACATGCATTAGCGGAGGTGAGATACGCAAATGATTAGAATTTCAGCGCAGACGCACATCACGCGCGCCTGTGGCGCCACTTCAAAGCGCTATTTAAGGCTTGGAGATTTCGACGATTTCAAGTTCAGCAATTGTGTTTTTCTTGTGGTTTTTTTCAAAAAAACGATCAATTATGCCTCGTCGAAAACAGCGATCATCTTTTGATCAAGTATCCGAGTTCGACAGAGGAAGGATAGTGGCCTACCGAGATTGTGGATTATCTTTCAGGGAAATCGGTAATCCTGTTGGACGAAACCAAACAACTGTAATGCGGATATGTGACCGTTGGATGCAGGAGGGTACGACGGACCGGCGTGTTCGATCGCATCCACCTCAGCGCACCACTTCACGTGATGACAGGCAAATTGTGCGCATGGCAGTGACGGATCGCTCAGTCACATCACGAACCATAGCACAGCACATGCAGTCTGTAACGCATCATCCAGTGTCTGCGCGTACCATTCGACGCCGTTTACAGCAGAGTGGTCTGTCCGCAAGACGTCCATTGCTTTGTCTACCCTTGACGCAGAACCACAGACGTCTCCGCCGCCAATGGTGCGATGACAGAAGGATGTGGACGGCAAAATGGAATGAAATTGTCTTTACTGACGAGTCACGCTTCTGTCTGCAACACCACGATGGTCGCATTCGAGTCTGGAGACACCGTGAAGAGAGGATGCTGAACAGCTGCGTTATGCACCGCCACACTGGTCCTGCACCGGGTATCATGGTATGGGGCGGTATTGAATATCACTCTCGCACACCTCTAGTACGCATTGCCGGTACTTTAAACAGCCAGCGCTACATCTCCGAGGTGTTGGAGCCAGTTGTCCTTCCTTATCTTCAGGGCTTGCACACAGCCATATTTCAACAGGATAATGCGCGACCACACGTGGCACGCATTGTCCAACGGTTCTTCGTCAATCGCCAGATTGAATTGGTTCCCTGGCCGACTCGCTCTCCGGATCTTTCGCCGATAGAAAACATGTGGTCCATGGTTGCTCTACGATTGACCCAGATTCCATCCCCAGCTGCCACAGCAGATCAACTTTGGTAACGTGTGGAAGCTGCTTGGTCTGCTGTACCCCAAGAACTCATCCAAAGTCTCTTTGAATCAATGCCGAGGCGTGTGGCAGCGGTGATCTCCAACAATGGCGGCTGCTCTGGATACTGATTTTGGCAGGAACCACACTTCACAGAAATCTATAAATTTAATCATTTGATACTTGGTCAACATGTTATGTACAAAATAAATTTTGTTGTGATATCTCTTGTCTTTCTTGGTGTTGCAATTTGGGTGGCCAGCAGTGTAGTATATTTGAGATAAGTATATTTCCTTCAGTATATTTGAGTTTGAATAGGTAGGTTAGGATAGTTTCAATTCATGAAATAGATAGATAACACATTCATTGAAAATGAATGACTTTCCATCCTTATATTTTCGTTTTTAAAAAGAAATATTCCGGCGTTGCCACGTACATGAAAATAATATATCAAATTCATCTTGCATGCGCCAATACACGAATAAATCACGTTTTTAATTCGTGTCTATTTATTTTTACGGAAATGTTATAATTGAATTGGCAACAATGAAATGTTACAATGGCTTTAAACAAAAATGTCCGGGGAGAAGTCCCGTATCCTGTGCTGGGAAATTTGGAGATTTTTTTTACGATTTTAAATATCCGTTGATACCGCGTAAACTTGTTCTAACATAATTCGGGAATAGAGCGTCGTAGCAGGATGAAAATAGTCTATAACCTTTGCGCAAGTTCAAGCAATAAGTTGACCAAGTTTCATCGCAATCGGATTAACGGTACGGCAGCGCATAAAATACGAACAAACAAACAAACATTCATTTTTATATAGATAGATGTATCTATATACATGTATCTATGTACATATGTATACAGTATATTATCTATATATATATATATATAAAACAGTTCCGTAACTGACCCACTGACTGACTGACTGACATACAACGCACAGACCAAACAGCTGGACCTAAAGGGCTAAAATTTTGCATGGGGATTCATCTTATAGTGTAAGGGTGCACTAAGAAAGATTTTTGAAAAATTCTTCTGAGATTTTTTAAAATAAAATTTTTAAGCTGTTTTTGTAACTTTTTTTAAGTTTGCATTCAAAATAATAATCTAAGGGTTATAAAATTTATATCCCGAGAAAGATCATAAAAATTCCTTTAAAATGAAATCTTTTTCAAATCTTTACCTCCCTTTTCTGATTTTTGGTGAATTTTTAAAGATTAATTTTTAGAACTTTATTTATTAAATACTGATTACGTGACTTCTTTTTCTGGTACTTTAAATAAATTTATCGTCACGTGCATAATAACGTCATAGACAAAGAAAATAATTTTTTCTTGCTAATGCGGCAGACGATTGGACATTATCCAAAAAAATATTAAAATACAGTAAAAGATATGTTATTCGAACTGTACTATAATCTTTAGCATGTCCTATTAGATTTAATTTGAATATTTTCATCTACATTATTTTGTCTATAAAAATATCCCTCACGATTTTTTTATAAATATATAATTTTTTTTACATCAATTGTATACATTGATCGTCGTATTTATTATATATATATATATATATATATATATATATATATTGGCATTAATTGCATATATTGACCGTTGTATTTAATTTGAATGTACTCCGTACCGAAGTGTGGGTTTTCAGCTAGTACATATATGTATGTCAAAATTTTGACGCATATTGGTACTTTTTTGCTTAACTTGTCCAAGCGATAGACTGAGTTAGTCGCGCTGCCAAAATCATAACTCGCGAGAACGAATGAACGGACAGTTTTAGCGTCTTAAATTTTTCTTTCCGCAGTACCATTATGGATGAACGTAATCCTTCGTTAAAATGTTACTATCAGAAGTATGCTTTGTTTATCACAAGAATAGTTTCTTCCCAAAACAATATGGAATAATAAATAACGATTCTTAATAATTATGAGTAACACGATTCAATTGAAATCTTTAATTAAATCACCTCAAAATCGATCTCGTTTAAGCGCAATATGGAAATAGCTAGAATTCTTTATAACCTACGGACAGCGGGTGGTCAAGTTACATATAAATAGCGTTTATTTTAATGTACAAGAGGTGCCGTGTTGTAATTTCCAAACATATAGATTAAATTTTCAATAGAATATTCTAGTTTAATCTTTTAAAAAAAATATGCTAACTTTTCATGTATACATCACATGTATGGGTATATTCCTCTTAAATTTAAATTTGATGCTTAAGATTGGCGTATAAAAAAATCAGTTTAATTTACCCAATATAAGCGCCTATGTGTGATAGTGGATCTTCTTGACTTTAAATAATATTCAAGTCTCTAAAGATCCATGAAATATTAAAAAAATGATATGGAAGTATCATTTTAGACTCTAATTATTTGTAATAGGAAAGCGAGGAAACAAAATATTGTCATCGTATCTTAATTAGCTGAGAATACAAATCTTATTATCTGGAGATATAGGCTCAAATTAAAATCCTCTCACACTAGAGAGAAACTACTAAATCTTAGGCAAGTAATTAATGTATCGCTGATATTTGTTTATGAGGAAAAATGAAATCCTATAAGCTGAGGATTCATTTCTTTTGTATTAATCTGTTTTTTTTTTAAAATTTATAGTTACTATTTATCTTAAAGAGTATTTTCAGGAATTTAAGCGGCTAAATATTTCAAAACGAAAGCAAAGAAAACGATTTAATATTCTTTCAGCTCTTTTAATTTGTCACAAATAAATCTGCAAACTGCCCTCTAGAACACGCATACATTTGTTAACCAAAATTATTATTTTATATTTATACGTGTACTTTTTTCATTTTGATATTCCCTTTGTATTATAACTTTTGGGGCCGAGAATGTAAATATACATGTCACGTAGGGAGGGGCTGCTTTAAGTTGCAAACAGACTAATTTTTTAATATGTTCATTTTTGAGTCGTATTCTCTTCTCGATTCCCAAATGCCGTGTTCCTTCCGGATTTGGGGAAAAAATCAATGGCGAAGACCCAATACAAAAAAATAACGCGTGTGCAGTGTGTGGGAGTACAAAAAAGTTTGAAGTCGTCACAGGGGGCATTAAAGTGAGAATTGATGAAGGAGCCTTCGAAGGCGGAATAGAAGACAAGCCCATTCGGAAAAAAACGTAAGGAGACATAGGCATCTGTAGGTACCCAGTATCCATGCAAACCATGACCATTCTGAAGGGCCTGGGATAATAAGGGGCTCATCAGCATGACATATAGCCGACAAGTATCAGTGTGGAGATGAAATTCGGTGAGCGGAACTGATGTAAATTTTTTATCGTTGAAAATGTGCACCACCAAACTACAGCAAGACTGACCCCCACACCACAATTCAACGGACAACTCAACGTCCAGCCAACGCGACAGACAACATACGATCGAGCGTGCAGATTTGCAAGGAATCGCCTTCTATCCAGCGAGTTTTAGCTGAATGTGTGAGAGGGAATAAAGACGTTAAAGATCCATCAGCGAAGGTATTGTGCAGTCTTTTATTTATCCCTAATTAACGTGTATGTAGCGTGCTTCTCATCCTAAGGTCAGGTTAGCTGCGTTTACATGGACAACAATAATACCCGGGATTTACCCGCTAATAGGGAAAACCTTCGAAGCCCGTTTACATGGGACCACATTTTCACCCTGCTTTTACCCGTCTTACCGGAAGTAAAGGCCGTCACATGATTCGGCGGAAGTGATCCTCATACACCATCATTCCTTGTAAATCACGCTATGGGTTCGATCCCAGCCGGTGTCATACTTTTCCAAATTCACTGTATTGCTATTTTTAGCTTTCCATCTTTGAACTCCGCATTTATCTCGTTACGAAGTGTATGGTCCTGGGGAAGGCCTTTTTTTTCCAATTGTTGTTCTTTTGACCTCGTATTCTTAAATTTTAAAATTAACAACAACAAAAAAATCATAAAACTTTAGAAATCCAAAAAGATTGAAAAACTTACAAAAATATTTTTTGTATTCTTATGATATCTGCTTTTCTGGGCCTCTTAATATTATTACTTTTTTGTTTTCCGTGGATCATTAGTCTTATCTAATTTTTCTTCTAAATTTTCTTAACTTGTAACTCTATATTTTTTCTGTTAAAATTAACTTTTTTGTTTTAATTTAACTTTACTATTAATTTTTTTTCTTTTACCCGCGTTATTCTTACGTTAATATTTTAATTCATTACTTAAAATTTTAACTACTGAGCACTTCCACCTTGATTACATATATCTTGCTTACAGGAGATAAAGTCGACACGACCAATGCACTCCTCTTCTAAAACACAATTACTGCGTCTATTTGTTATTTAAATGCAGCACATGTCAGTCGCTGTTGATAATTATAGAACGTTTACGATTGTTTTCTGTTGTTTTTAAAAATAAATTTAGAAAATAGATAGGAAAAAAGGAATATAAGAACTAGAAGATTGATGCGGATATTAGATATAATCGTACGATCTATGGCTTCATCGCTAAATTTAGTTTTTCCACAGCAAAGAATGTGGGCAAAATTACGAAGCTCTGTTTGGTGGGAAGAAATTGTTTTAAATTTCTGAAGTAATAAAGACTGGAAAGAAAATTTTCCAATCGATAGGTGCATTTTTTTAAATTATAAGATTAATTGTAAGATACTTATTGTTTTAATAAATCCTTTTATAAAATCAAAATGTAATTTTGATTTCAATTTTGTTTCAGTAATTTTTAGTCATGTATAAATAAAAAAATCATAAATAGATATAAATAAATTTTTATCTGTGAATTCTAAAATAATTAATTTATAAATAAATTTTAATGTTACGTTTAATTATTGATTATACTTATTAAATTTATCAATTTTACCATAACACTTTAAATGAAAATGTTATTGAAATTTTATTGAAATGAAATTTTATTTCTTATTTTACATACCAGATGGCAGTACCATTCTATTTATAATGTAATTTGGGATGGTTTTTTTTTTTTTTTAAACTAGATGGGCAGAAATAAATGAAATCCTCCGGAAGAAAATAGGCACTTTTCTACTGTTTTCTTGAAAATTATGCGATTGTTAAGGGGTTCCAGATCCTTCCATCGGTCATTTAGCTGCATTTTCAAGGATTCACACAAGTTCAAACCCGCCATGTTATTTACTCCCAGCTTCGAAATGCATCATGGGTAATTAGCGGGTTTTATCCTGGGTCGAAGCAGGGTCGAAAATCCACCCTGCATTTTTCCCTATCGTAGGGAAAAAGTAAGAAACGACCCTGCTTTTACCCGGGTTTTTGGCACATGTAAACGGCACTAATGAGTAATATATATAATGTTGAGTTAAATGATTATATTTAAATGATTCTAGGGTACCTCACATCTTAAATAAGCAATTGATGTATGTATTATATGAACGATTATTGTACACATAACAGTAAATATTAATAATAATGACGATGACTAAATGTATTACGAAATTGATGTTTGTTTCTTAAATGGAACACTACATAAGTAAATAACTGGAGGTTGATTACGAAAAGAGAAAATTATATGTGTAATAAGGTTCTTAACCCTTTGTGGGGAGTCGTTTGCACAGTGCAAAAGCCTATATCTAGTATTTTTTTCACTTGCATTCAATGTATTCCAGTTAAATTAGCAGAAAGTGCCTAGTACAACCATATGTTATCAGTTTAAAGAAGTAAAAACATTTTGCGACCTTTAGTTGCAAAATTTTTCGAGATTCTTTAGGTTAAAAAAATCGGAAAAAAATCTGCACCGTGCAAACGATGGAGGTTGTTGCCCCTGAAAGGGTTAAATGAAACAAGTGTACGATTTAAGTAATAACGATAAATTGCAATTTTGAATGATATATGTATGTGTAATTTCAATAAATTCATCTGTTATTAATCAATCGGATAATCTGTGATTTCTCCAAACACAACGCATGGTACTAATGTTACCTTTGTGGTCGGACAAGCAGATAGTAGTGATATAATTAATAATTTGGCAGTACACTACGAATTAACTACTGTGACCATCATTCTATACGATCACGAATATATAATCCATTATAGGTTTCAGTAAAGATTAAGAGAAGTTCCACTTTTGGATTTTTTTCCCTGTCAAGTGTATTTGTCCGCTAAGTTCTTCTGAGGACCTCATAATGATGGAGTCACCTAAGATTATGGCTCCTCAGTGCGCTGCATATGCCTGCCTTTTTGTAAGGGACTACTGGATAAATGTGTGTTCAATACAATTTTATAACCTAATAATGAGGTGTGAGTCACGAGCTGAAAAAAAATTTGAAGATGAAGGACATATTAAGCAACGTGATCAGTACCGGTGATCAAGAACGAACTTGCAAACAGAGAGCATATCTAGACCACAAGGCGTGCGTTGGAGCTCTTTACTCAGATTTAGATTAAATTTATATAGTTTTTGTTGTTGTTGCTTATGCCACTTGATCAACAGCAACATCAGATCAGGTCCCGAAGGCTATGGGCGATGAAGGTGCGACTCCTGCTTTGACTGGCACCACAAGAGTCGGACTCTTGTGGCCAAAGGATCAGTCCCGTAATTTTGAACCAAGTCAAGTGATGAGACCAGAACACTTATCCCCATACCTCCAGAGGTAATATTGAGAACTTGGAGGTCATTGCCGCCACGACAGATTTCACGTGCACCAGCTGCCATTTGTGTACACGGCAGTGGATTTGTCAGCGACGAGCATCGAACCGGTGACTTTCAGATAACTAGCCCGCTGCTCTTGCCAACAGGGCCACTGCGCCCAGAAATTGAGATAGAACTGCATTAAGTGATATGCGTGCGTTGATAAAGATGACGAGTTGCACTTCCAATTAAGTAAAACGTTGTAATGCAACTTTAAAAAAAAAGCTAGCATGTATAAAATTGGTAACCCAAATTCCACGGTGATGGGGGGTAAACTACCAATACGATCATGGGTGATAATACAGTCAAGTATTAAAGCGAGAGAAAGTTAGTTAAAATTACTATGCTCTTTTTTGTAATAGATATCCCTTGAAAAAAGTAATTAATACGAGTACGTCAGTGTAACTTAACCGCTAATCTGATCTACGAGACATATATACGTGTCTACGAATTGTCTGCCTCAGTCAGATTTTACGTGTCTTGAAATTATGTTCACCGAGTTCCTCGGAATATCTGACGACTGAAAGTCCTGTGAGTAATACATTAACCGTATAATTGGGGTTGTGTTCATTTGTTTGAAAAGGGTATTCTCCATTGGGTGAAATCATTATTTTGTTCCTTGCAGTAATAAGCCCGTTTTTCACTGACGCTTCTATCTTGTGTTGTACACAGACGAAAAAAAATTCAGGTAGTCTCTTCTAACGAAACTACCGCAGGTTATTAACATAGGATTACTTATCGTTGCTTACCTCTTTTCTTTTCTTTTTTTTGGCGCATTTTGGTACTTTTCTGTTTAACTGTTTACTGCTACTGGGTTTGGCACGATGCCAAACTTATAACTCGCGACGGATTCTGAATTTTTACCATGTTTTTATTAACTCGCTTTCTTGTTTGTTTCTTTGTGTGTGTGTGTTTGTTTGTCCGGTACAAATCTTGCAACCGATTTTCAACTATCTTCCAGACTAGCTAGACATTTGAAACTTTTAGAATAGCTCGGAACACGATGACACTGCATCATTTTAATACTTTTAGTCATCTTTAAGCAGAATTGAATTCTTTTTCAGCTAATTTTGTTTCGTAGACTGGTACAGCCATCTATCGACCGGGACGGGAACGAAAAGTTAAACGCAAGTTAACTTCCAATTGACTTCATTTTCTTTCAAGTTGATGGGATAATTCATCAAAAAATTTTAAAAAGTGTTTATTAATACATAGGATTGTCAAGTTTATATGATTCAACAGAAAATTTAAAAACATGGTGTATAAAAAGTTCTTTTTATTTTGTAATTATTTCTTTCCGGAGGACCGTTATTGAGAAACGTAATCCTATGTTAAAAACTAACAAGTTCATTTTAATTTGAAAGGATACGTCTGACGGTGATTCAGATGTGGTTTTTCACCATCTTTTGTAAAGGGCAGGGGGACTTTTTTTATATAGAAAAAAAATTCCAAATACCGGGAAATAGAAATTTGGCAGGAATTAGGTGCAAAATGTTTTTTTTAAAGAAATTTTAGTCACGATAGTACCACGAACTCCAAAAAGACAGAAATTAAGAAATGACAATCCTTTTACAACTTACTACACAATACTTTTCCGACGTAATTTCAGCAACTGTAAGAAGGCATCGTGGAAGTTTTCTACAAAAAGAGTCCTCTGAGAATTATTTCCATGTTGTAATTAACTTGATAATATTTTATGGCTTCAACCATGTTTCCACATATAAGGCGCCCAAGCTAAGCAGTAAGTTTCATTTTCAATAACGTGAAAATTTTCCCCAATATATGCAATTTCTTTAATCCTCGAGCGTCAAATGACGACCCTACCGTTCCAAACCCACCAACGCAATACAATACACTCCTCACTCAAAAATAATTATAAGATAAAAAGAACTTTTTATATACCATGTTTTTAAATTTTCTGTTGAATCATATAAACTTGACAATTCTATGTATTAATAAATAGTTTGTAAAATTTTTTTTGATGAATTATCCCATCAACTTGAAAGAAAATGAAGTTAATTGGAAGTTAACTTGCGTTTAACTTTTCGTTTCCGTCCCGGCCGACAGATGGCTGCACCAGTCTACAAAACAAAATTAACTGAAAATATTAAAAAAATGGTAAAAATCTGCTTAAAGATGGCTAAAATTCTTTTAAAAATGCATTGTCATCGTGTTCTGAGCTATTCTAAAAGTTTCAAATGTCTAGCTAGTCGGGAAGTTAGTTAAAAATCGATTGCAAGATTTGTACTGGACAAACACACAAACACACACACACAAACAAGAAAGCAAGTTAATAAAAACATGGTATAAAAGGGTAACGTGTGCCAAATTCATGTCAAATGCACTGATAATTTCTTTTTTCATCAATATGATACATGTTTGGTAATATAAAAAAACAACCCGCTTGGGATTTCAACTACCCAATGTTTAAATTTTTCATATCTGATCCAAATTTCAATTGATCCTCAAGGACTGATTGCACATGCATTAAAAGAATGTATGAAGCAAAACACCAATCCGTAATCTGTAGCTGAAGGTAAATGCAAAAAAAAAAAGTTTTACAAAAAATATTTTTGCTGTCACAAACTTACAAATAAATGTCTTTAAAAAAATCATATTTTCTATTATTCTGTATCTCAGTTCTTTGCTTCCGGACAAATCTTCTGTCTCAAAATATGAATACGTGATATATTTTGCAATATTTCTTTTTTTTTTTTCCCTCAGCAATCAGAAGAAGTTGAAGCGGTTTTTTTAGTTCGGCAAGTAAAATGAACAAAGATACATTGACTAAAGTAAATAACAAAAGAGATATCTTCTAGATTATTTTCGTATTCATTGAAATTGGAATTGCAGAATATGAATAGAATGTCAAGTCTGTTACTCATTACAATTTCTTTGTTTTATGAAGGGTTTTTTTAAACATATATTTCAGATTTGACATTTGAAACATTTTTGATAAAGAAGAAAGAGCTAAACTAATCAAAAAGTTGTATTAAGTAAATATGTATGTCAAGGACAATGCAATAAAAACGCAGTCATGTTATGGAAGAAAATTTATAATTCAGATGATAAAGTATACTTCAAAATAACTTACGCGGATAAATTTAAAGGGACAAATATTACAATATTCTAGTCCACTAGCTTAAACAGTTTCAGCTATTAGTGTCCAATAGGACTACCCAGCTACAGATTATCGAATAAAATTGCTATTTTAGAACTTTATCGCTCAAATCTGGTTTTAGATTAATTTTAGTGTGAAATGATGTTTTAATTGGATATCACTTTAATATAGAATTTCTTTTACTTCTTATTCGCTCAAAAGTTTTAAAGGAATAAAGTTACCCGATTTTCCCTCTTTCCTAGTTTTCGTTTCGCTATTTCTATATGATATGGTGATATAAAGGACATTATATGTGTCACTGATATTGTCATTACAATAATTACAAGATAAAAAGACTTTTCTATACCATGTTTTGAAATTTTCTGTTGAATCATATAAACTTGACAATTCTATGTATTAATAAATACTTTTTTAAAAAAATTTTGATGAATTATCCCATCGACTTGAAAGAAAATGAAGTTAATTGGAAGTTAACTTGCATTTGACTTGTTTGACTCATTGTATTTGACTAGTTCCCTTTCCGGCCAATAGATGGCTGCACCAGTCCAGAAATCAAATTAACAGAAAATAACTGAAAATTAATTTAATTCTGCTTAAAGATGGCTAAAAGTAATAAAAAAATTCACTGTCATCGTCTTCTGAGCTATTCTAAAAGTTTCAAATGTCTAGCTAGTCGGGAAGTTAGTTAAAATCGATTGCAAGATTTGTACTACACAAACACACAAACAAATAAACACACAAGAAAGCAAGTTGAAAAAAACATGGTAATAAATCAGAAGTCATTATATTTTTTAATTAATAAAGGATTACATAAAAATTTCAGGTAGTCTCTAACGAAACTACCGCGGGTTATCAACGTAGGTTTGCTTATCGTTGCTTACGTCTTTTGTATGTATACATATATGCATCTATATATATATATACGTACGTACGTATATATATACATATATGTATATAAAAATTTTGACGCATATTGGTACTATTCTGCTTCACTTGTCAAAGCGATAGACTGGATTTGGCACGCTGCCAAAATTATAACTCGCAAGGACAGATGGACGGAGAATTTTAGCGTCTGAAATTTTCCTTTCTTCAGGACCGTTATGGAGGAACGTAATCCTATGTTAAAATATCATTGATCTGGTACTGATTTTAAAAGTCATTCAAAAATTATATTTTTTGTAGTTGTAAAAGAAAACATAATTCAGGCTTCATTTGTAACCAAGCACCTTCTGTTAGTAATATAATCTTTTTTTTTCAACATGATTTAAAAGGAATCCGTTAGATCCGGGGCATCGAGATCTGGGTTTTTTTGATGATGTATGGGTGTATGTTTTATATTTATTCGAAAATATCTCAAAATCTGGGTTTTTTCTTTGTAAGTTAAAAATGTAGCAAAAAATATATATTTATTTCTTATTTCTACGCATAATTTCAAAATAATGACACAATTTAATTAAAAAATATAGCTTACAATGACATTAGTATGTGTTTGAATGTAAAATAATTCAAAGACCTCAAATGCTCAAAAACGCAAGTTACAAACATGCACAATATGAGCACAATTCCTCCTTACTCATTTTGTGAAGTGAAGTCAGTCTTTCGTCATCGTGTGTGGAAGTTGTACCGCAGTACTATCAGAGTGTTTTATGCAGTATGAATAGTTATTACACTCTCTGGTGATTTAAATTTCAAATGTCTTTTGAGGTGTTATGTTAGTTTAGTACTTTTGTGTACAGTTTTAATAGAAAAATCAAATCATTGACAATACAAAGAACACTTCAAAAGAGCAAAAATATCTTCTCAAAATCAATTTAGAGGTGAATGATTATACCGGATCACAATTAAATAAAATAAATTTAACTACCAGTTATCATAGAAAATATGGTGTGTATTATCGTATTTGCCTTTTTTATCATTTTTAATTTAAAAATATGTATTTTAATAAGTTGGGTTTTTTCAATTACAATACGAGGGTTTTTTAGATACAACCTAGCTTTATGGCATTTTTATCACTTGGAGATATGGTTATAACAGTTTTTATATCCGTCGGTTATTTGCCCAATAAGATAATTTAATGCTATACCATGGCATGTGTTCACTAGTCGTTTCACCTTTGGACGATCGCCAGATTTAATTCCGGAATACAATTATTAAACCATAGTTTTGTAATCATAGGCACTTAAGGACCCTAGCTAAAAACATTCTTTCTAATTTTACTTTTATGTTGAGTATGTTAGACTTCCCAGGATGTTATTTTTACTCTAGTGCGGCAGAATTTATTTTCCCTTCATAATCTGTTAGAAAAAGATTCCATTTCAGATAAAATGCTATTCGAGAAGTTTTAATGTTGTAAATAAAACTTTCAAGTACGCTTCCATGTAGTAATGAGGACATCATTATTTAAAGAAATTCTCCGGTGTGATTATCAGAAGTATCAATAAAATTGATGACCTTCTAGCAAAACTAGAGTTCAATTAACTTTTTATTCCTTTCACAGTTTTTCTAATTTTTTTCTAACTAAAACTGAGAAAAAAAATTAAACAGAATACCCATGCAACAGTTCCATGATTCGTAATAGTCATAGTTTTCTCCTTTACAAGGAGTTTTATTTGTATCAAGACATGAAAGCTATGAGAAACAGATTATATTGATGAATAATCTGTTTCTTTCTAAGAGAAAAATATTATAATGACATTAGAGAAGGTAAGAGAAACAGATAAAGAAAAGTTTGGGGAAAGAGATTAAAGAAAAGCTAGGTGACAATGAAAAGCTTGATGGAAAAGATCAAAGAAAAGCCAGGTGACTTAGAATTTACGTTAATGATCCAAGAAGTGAGTGCTCTTCTTCGAATTTTAAGATAACTTTTTCTGTGATAAATGACTGTTCAGATTATTTATCAATATAAGCTACGAGAAACTGATTATATTCACAAATAATCTGATTGATAAACAGATTATATTCACAAATAATCTGATTGATAAACAGATTATATTCACAAATAATCTGTTTCTTTCAGCAAAAATAAAGCTAAGAGAAACAGATAAAGAAAAGTTTGGGGAAAGAGATTAAAGAAAAGCTAGATGACAAAGAAAAGCTTGATGAAAAAGATCAAAAATAAGCCAGGTGACATAAAATTTACGTTATTGATACAAGAAGTTAATGCTCTCCTTCGAATTGTAAAAGATCTTTTTCTGTCATAATTGCCTATTCAGATTATTTATAAGCTACTAGAAACAGATTATAATGATAAATAATCTGATTGATAAACAGATTATATTGATAAATAATCTGTTTCTTTAAGCCAAAATAAAGCTAAGATAAACAGATAAAGAAAAGCTTGGGGGACGATATCAAAGAAAAGCTAGGCGACAAAAAAAGCTTCATGAAAAAGATCAAAAATTAGCCAGGTGACTTAGAATTTACGTTAATGATCCAAGAAGTGAGTGCTCTTCTTCGAATTTTTAGAGAGCTTTTTCTATCATAAATGCCTGTCATAGTTGCAAACAAAATCAGAAACAAACAGCATTAATGCGATACATTAGTAAATATCGCATATCTTCAATACCAGTTTCAAGCCAGGAGAATTATTATACTGGAATTGTTTAATCCCAGTTTAAAAAATGTATATTTTAATTTCTGTTTTTATACTCATAAAGGTAGACACTGAAATAAAAACGTGTATTTTTCAATTAAAAAAAAGCTTTTTATTTCAATTGAATTTTCTCAATTGCTATATAAAATTTTGTAGACATCAATGATTTAACGTCTCCTAAAAATTTAACAACTGGAAAATTTTAAATTGTAAATCAGCGTACTCTTTATTTAAACGACTTCATATGAAAGAAAACATAACTGTAAAACATACATTTCCTAATGAGTGATTAGAAAAATGATGTATATTTTAAAAGAGCAAACATATTAAAGTTCAACATGCATATGTGTATTTACCATATTTTTATTACCAAAAGTGTCTTTTAAACTGAGATCGCCCCATGAAATTCCGTAGAACAATTTCGTGAAGTGAGTTTTTAGCACGTAACGTAACAGTTAACAAATACTCACAAAAATCAAAGCATGCAATTAATAGAAGAGCTTTTGCGATCCCGAAACAGTACATTGTCATTCATACTGGATCGCATGCAGTATCATTTCTACCTAATCCTGTCTCTAGTTAGTCTCCAAATAATGTTTTCTATCCTTTCATTTCAATCTATGACTGCTGAGTAATGGAGTTTGAAATGTGGGTATTTGGATCTACCTCTCAAAATAGGTATGGATAGATATGCATTTACAATTTTGAAACTCGCATGGAAGTAGGATAAACAGGCAAACAGGATTGACAATCCTGAAGATTAAATTTAGTACTTTTTTCTTTCTTGATTAATAAATATTGCATTAGGTTTGTGTTTATGGCATTCATGCTGCAATTAAGCATATCAAATTTAAAAGTTTTTAAATTACGATAATCTTTTTACCCTTTATCATAAATGTTTTATGTTAGCTCAAGATAAGAGAAGATATCAATTTTCATAGGATTAATATAAAACCAAAGTGAAATTGAAGATTTTACATCGGGACTAGTAGGTGGTATATCTGTTTACGCGGATATTTCCCATTGATGACATACTAGAAGAATTCAAGTTTAACATATTGCGTTAACGTATGTCCTTTGAGAATGGAGTTTTAACACTACATGGATTTTGTATTATCAAGACCTGCTAATTCATATTTTATTTGACTTTGCCTTGGAGAGAATAATGATGCAAAACGAATTACAAATATAGGCCTAGAATTAAGTTAAAGGAAGATTTAATTTACCTACATCCAATATGATGTATGAGCAATTAAATTTCTTTTAAAAATGACCAATTTAATTCACTAAAACTGGTTGATTTTAAATTATACTTCATAACATAGCAGTTTAAAGTAAATCAATTTTCTTACCTTTATATACTACGAACTTATTATCCACTAAATATTCACACTAATTTGATATTAAAAATGTTATTGGTATTTTGGACCAACGACTTATATTTTTCCCATGCGTCAGGCATTTGTATTAATGACATTCGACCATCCCCTCCATGCAGTTTCGACTGCTGCTTTACCATTGGAGCACCATACAGGTGAACCTACATTGCCCCCTTGCATTTATAATATAATTGGACTTCACCATCTTCTTTTAATACAAATCCTTAAGTGTTAAGTGAATTTTTGGGCAAAATTTCGTCGTAAGGCTGTTTTGGACAAACTTGTTTTGAAATAATCCTTATTTTCATACTTGAATGTAACCTGAGAGTTTCCATAACTGATAGTAAACGAATGAGTTAACATAATTCACAGACGTATAGAAATAAATATCACTCTCACTACGCGTATAGAGGAGGAAAGGGGATCTCATAAAATCAATCAATATATTAAACAAATGTGCATTTACAAGAAGCACCCACCATCTAAACTTATAAAATATTCCAAAACTTTGAAAACGCAAAGGATTTCCTTCTTCTACAGCATATTTAATGCTGTATAAGAATGAAAGCACATACTCGTGTTTTAAATATGTTATTAATGGTATATTCCCACCAATGTAGGGTAGGTGTCCCAAATATCGCCTACTCTAACTTTTTTCGACATTTCATCCCCTATTTAGTTTCTGATTAGGCTGGAAACTCAAAGAACATCCCTAAGAACTATTTCCTTTGGTATCCTGAGATCAACAAGCTCCAAAACCAGTGCCATTTTAAGTTATATAGCTAAATTGGAAAAATTGATATTTCCAGTGAACCCCAGAGCGGTTCCCAAAATCGCCTACCTATGTTCCTATTACCTCCTACCAGGCGAAATTAGGAGCACCTGTTAAAAAGTGTTGCTAGCAAAATCTCTGTTTAATTCACTTTCAAATAGTATAAGCAAAATTAGAATTTGGATGCACCTACCTGGTTATTCACTGGATTCTGATTCTTTGGAGCCAAAGTTTACGAAGACAACAGCCAAAATAACTTCAGACGCCATATAGTTTCTGTTGTCAGTGATAAGAGCGTAGTCGCTGTCGCCGCTGTTAGTACAAACCCAGAACTAAGAAGTTACTGCATTTTCTCATACATAGCGCGAATCATACTTTGGAAACACGAGTAGGCGATATTAGGAACAGGGGCGATATTTGGGACACACACCCTAAATAATTAATAACAAGACACCAATACCTTTTTTCATAGATTCTCTCTTCTAAGAGGTACAAAACGTATACTCTGTTAAAGCAGTCTCGAAGGTGAACATACCTAAATTGATGTTCCAAACAGGGTATCGGTTATCAGAAACTGGAGTTCAGGTTGCTTGTTCGATGACCAGTTGCAACTCACTCTTCTTCCTTGGAGGATATCAGATCTCTTCTTTCAGTGCACATTAGCATTCATGCAGATGCCTCTCTAATTTTCTAAACATACCATATCATCTTTAAAATTAATATTTCTGACTGAGAAGTAAAAAAAATTCTCCCACACAATCATGTTGCAAATGAAATGACTAGGAAATGTCGTTGCCAAGGGGAGGGATGCTTCCCATTATGTAAAACCGTACATGATCTACTCAGCTGGGTTCGTCATCCACCATCCAGCTATCAACCACGGGGCAAGGCTCAATAACCCCCCCCCCCTTTTTGCGTAGTCATAAGGGCTAAAATGGAACCAGGGTGAAAGACATCTGAAAACAAAGAGGTAATTTCAAGATCTCAGCATCTTTTTTTTCCAGATGTCCCCAAAGAGTCAGCTCTAAGTCATGTCAACAATGAATTCCAACTTAGAGAAAAACCCATTAGACTGCTTTTCTCTGTTGTACTCTCCAGCGACTGCTTCCCTTTCTAGTACAGAGTAAAAGAAGCTTGAAAATGATAATCTTCCCTCTTTTCTGAGTTTTCTTTTCGTGCAATTACTTTTCGGTCAAAGGGAATAGTTAAATCAGGGTGGTTCTCAGAGAGGGCTACGTCGAACTCCTGAAAGAATTATTTTGGTGGAAATCGGATTTTTCAGTATTTAGGATTTAATTAGTGTTGTAAAAATAACAATGTAGATCAACCTTAAAAATTATAGTAAAACTATGCAATATTGATGTTAATACAGCTATTCTACAATACCTTAATCACTTGCTAAAAAATATTAGGGTAGATGCTATAGATTAAATAAAAACTGCTTTATAAGGTACCAAGAAGCTGAAAATTTATGTTTCTCTGCCACAATATCACAGGGAATATCATGTTCCATGTTTGACAATGCTATTCGTAAGTCATGTATCCCATTTTGTTGGTTTTATAGTTTGTTTTTAATATAAAACTTGGGCAAAGGCCTTTTCTATACATTGGTACGTCGAATAAAAGGAAAATTAGTAATGTAATTTTTCCCCCTAGAGATTGTCAATAAATTTTTTTGTCCAAAAACCGAAAATCACGAACGCAGTCTTGTTTAACATCAATTTATAAAGAACCATCAGAGCATAGTTCTCTAAATTTATGCAACAGGGAAAATATTTTAATCTTTAAAAGGGCATTCTCCGCTATATTTTAAAGTTTTATAATGTTTATTCCGAAATTAAATTAAAACGAAATGTGTTCTTTTCAACAAATTACCTCATCAGTATGGACTTTCACCATTTTTCTAATGAATCCCTTAGAGGTCTATCACCCACACATTGTTTCAGAAGCATTTGATTAGAGGAATGACTGTCCACAGACGTCTGACATTTTGAAAAAAAAATATCATAGATGAGTGGATTAATTTGTAATTAAACTGTTGAAAGCTGTAGATGTTTTCAAGTTCTAAAGTGAGGAAAATGGATCTCATTCCGTCTTTTACAAATAAGACAATTTAAGGTACTAAAAATTTTCAATAGAAGCTGAGCTAAAATAGGTAAAATTTAATACTTCATTTCGAGTTCAATGGGAAAGCTTTTTGAAATAGGAAAATTTCCTTGTTTTAATAACACTTTAATTAATTACTCCACATGAGGCATATAGTTTTTATTTTTTAAAGATCATACATATCATATAAAGAGAAGCGAATAACATACGCACAATCACCATTTTTACTAGATTAAGAATTGCATTTTAATTTTGCCTTTTATTAGAAAAATTAATATCCACTTTAGTAAAATCTAATATTGAATTTTTACATTTTGGAAAACGTATTTCACTGAAAAAGGAATTTTCCCCCGTCTTTTAAAATCGATATAAATATTTGCTTTGACCTTTTGTTTGTTTTTAACACAAATGAAAGCGCAAGTTATGAACGTTTTAAAACATTGTTGATTTTAGATGGTGTGAAGAGAGCAGTTAAAGCAAAGCGTTCTTCGAAAACTCAGTATTCCCGTCAATGCCAAGAGTATATTTATTTTGAAGCATAAAAAAGGTGACATTTAAAGGCGGATTCATAGTTTGGATCCTTTTGTATTGTGTTTTAACACTTAATAACAGGGGATCGATTTCTATGGTAATTTAAATCAACAATCGACATAATTAATATTGATGCTTTGAAATGACGAATTACCAGATTAATCTGCCTTATTCAAGTAAAATTGTTTCGATCAATTTTCTTGTCACGAAATCGAGAATGTGATATACGACAACTATATGAATAATTAATTGAAATATTAGATACTTTTATGCAAATTAAAGAGAATGTGGCATTCGTAAGAATATTTTATGCATTGTTAGAGACTATTAGTACGTTGTTATTGATAGTTATTTCATGACTGAATAATTTTGTTAAGAGAATGGGGAAGATTAAATCAATGGAAGTGAACCTTACCATACTCTCCTTATATAAATTATGCAACGGATTTATATAAATATAATTCAACAGCTTTTATATTAATTTTTACCTATAATCTATATTACTCTATATAGCCTATAAAACTATACAAATATTTAATACATTTCTTCTTAAAAATGTATAAACTATAGAAAAAAAAATTTTAATGTTAAAGCACGAGCTAATTGCATTTATATAAAATATATAAAATACATTGTTTATATACAATACGTTTACATAACCAGAATAATGTTAAGACTGTAATGTCACTATCTAATTTTTAATGTTTGGTTCATGCGAAAAAAAATTATGAAAAGAAACTAAATAAACGAATGGGAACTAAAAGTAGTTAAAATACTAAATATAATTAATGTGGAGATATTAGAAGCAAAACTGCAAAGTTTTCAGTCCAGTCTTGAAATAAATATCTAATATTACTCACAAATATATACGTATAAATTTTAAATTATCTATTTATGTACGATGAATCAAGCTTTTCGAAATAACTTTTTTTTACCCACTTGTTTTTTTTACAGTCATATTATGCTTCATAGTTATTTCTTTGTTCAAGGCTTATTTTCCTGCTCACAGTTTCTTGTAGGCACAAATACATGTATGCCTATGTAAAATATTTTTAATAGCTGTTACTATCGTAATATATATGATTTTATGTGTAGAATTACTTATTTCAGTTTTAATTCAGTGATACATAATGATTTAGGAGGTAAAATACAAAAACGCAATATGACAACTATGAAGCGTATTTAGAAACCACACCATCAATTTATGCTCCTTTTGGGTTACGTAACGTGTAAACAATTCTAGTATGAACTTTAATTGTACTTGGTTTTTTAATTAATTTATTTCCAATTTTTCGGACAAACCACATTAAACGCTTCATTTTATATTCCAATCCTCACACACGCACAACAATAAAAGCTCAATTTCCTTTCCCTAAATTAACCCATACCACACCAAAGTCCCGATCCCTGAGGAACCGTGGGTGAGTAAATTTGTTGCGCCTCATAAAGTAAAGTGCTTCATACTTGTGAGCTCTCTTGGATTCTAATTAAAATTACTTAATTATATTGCTAATGAAGGGAGAGAAATGACAATGTAAATACGGTGAAGCTCCCATGCGGGATTCCTCGATTCACTGCTTTGTTGATTACTGTTTTTTTCCTTTTTTTATATTCATAGATGATTGAAATCAGTATGTTGTTTGAATATTATCCTAAAAAAATTATTGTAAAGCATAATAAACTTTGGATTTAACTACATTGGTATTCATGGCAATCAATGTTTCAACGATTCAAAAGGAACGAATCTTATAAGAGAATCATCCAGTATAAAATACGGAAATAAACTCACATTTGTATAATATCCCATAATTCTTTATTTACTTTACGCTATGAATTTCGTATTACTCTTTTTAAATTGCGGTTAATTAATTAATTTTACCATTAAGTTTTTAACTACTGATGTTATAACAGGACAATCTCCAACTGCACATTTCTTTAACTATTCTTGATAAACATAACAAAACTATCTAATTAACAATTTTGCCGTTTTTGCTTTAATTGCTGATGCAGTAAAGGGACAATACACAGGTACATGACTTCGCTACCAACAGCTTTATCTTCGTTTAAAATGTTTATTACTATTTCAGAGGCTTTGTTTCCATGTTGAACTATATGGCCCTTGAAGTTAGTTTCTCTCACTCGCTTGAGGGCTAAACTCTGTATGCGCATAGTAGATTAAGTTTGTGAAACAGCAGAAAATTTTTGTATTTATTCTTATTGTAGTCACCGAAGTCCAATGCAGTCCTACCATCAACTGACGATTAGGCTAGACATTCCGTTTTAAGAAGAAAAGAGACGACTGATTCTGTTTAAAGAGACGCGTGGACAAAGATCGGGCGGTGGCAAAATCGAAATCCCCATCATTGGGTACTTTGTCCCTTTCAATGGAGAAATTCCTAGCCGAATGCCAAACTGTTTTTCGTTAAGTGGGAGAACTATATATCCATTGAAACAGGACAAACCTCCCTTACATGAATATACAAATAGAAATCAGAAAAATACCTATATGCTAATTAGAATGGTCTTAACATTAAGTGTAAGCTAGAGGGATACAAGTATATAGTAATGTTTAATTTTAACATATATTATTTAGCCTCCAACCAAGATATGCTACATTTTTTAGAAATTGCAGCCATTGTTTTTGTAAATATGAATATGTTTAAATAATTCCTTTATAATTTTTGTTTACCTTTTTAATTACTGTTCTCTCTACTTGTTTGCACTTATTTAATGTTTGAAGCTACGGAATATACTCTTAATAAATAAATTACGCAGTTATCATAAAAATAAAGGCGACAAGAAAAGTAAATTACTTTAATCCAAGATTTTATCTAGACTGCTTTTTCCATCTAATTAAAACTGTTTGGCTCAATGCAATAGCTTTTTAATAGTGTCTACCAATGAAATACTAAAACTCTGAATTTGATTTTCTGCCGTTCAATTAATTTAAAACTGTGCAAAATTATGTTATTTTTGTAAGAATGGGTAACCTCGGAAATGATCATAAATTGAATAATCACAAATTAAAATCCGTCCCGACCGTTAAGTATGCGGCGTGAATAAACTTGCAGACCAGTCGCTACGCAATAACCCTGAATACGCAGCCGAGGGTCAGCCTGTTCACTCTAATAAATTTAGGGTTTAGGAGCCGTGTCAAGTAGCACATACTATCGACTTTCGGCCCCACCGTCACCTCATAAATTGAATAAAACAATGTTCGTTAGAAACGTCCCAGGATCTCCGAACTAAAAGTATTTTTAATCCTGTAGTTCAAATTAACCCAATTTGACATTAAAAAAATTTTTTCTCTGAATTTTGTGAATACTTCATGTAATTAATACACCTATGGCTCATTCTAAAACAAACGTCTTAAAACATAAGTTGCTGAATTCAGTGACATATCACCCCAGAAAAATGTTAAAGAATGAAATGTAGCTAATCAGACCTACATCTGTTCTTTATCAGATTTCATAGGTCCCTAATCATCATGTTAGAGTAAAGATGGTTCAATTAAAATTTCATTTCTATTATTTGCAGGCTAAGATAATATTTTATCCATGTCACAACCATTTTATTTTATGAAAAATGGAGCGCGCTCGGTATTGTAGCTCTAAAAGGGTGAAAAAAAGATGAAATGTACAAGTATTTTTGAAAGATGACAAATCAATCAAAAATAGGGCTTTTTTTTGCTCAGGTAAGCTTTTCCTCCAAACAACGAGGAATAATCATGCCGAATCTTTAATTACCGATAACTAATTGAATAGTTAGTGCTATTCAATTATTCCTAAAGGAATTTCCATTTCAAACAATACATGCATTAATATGAATTCTTCATACAATTTCTTTATAGCCGGTGAGCTAACAGGTTACCGGAGACAATATTTGTAAATGTAACACTGAAATGACGTAAAATCAGGTGACTAAAAATTTATAGTCTAATTCTATTAAATCAGTTTCCTTAAAAACGACATTCAAAAATGTATATCTCTGGATTAATTAAAAAGTGGTTTAATAACAGTCTCAACCATATTGTATTTTGAGCATCGCATTCTATTATTTAAAACTCTAAAACAAATTTATTCTTGAGATTTTAAATAATAGATTCTTCAGTATGGAAGGGTTTATTATATATTTATTTCCCGATAATTGCCCTGGAGATAAAGATTCCTCTCGAAACTTCCTAAATAATTTCTCTTCAATAGATGATCTTAAGTTTTTAAGAATTCTTGCGATCAGTTTATTTAGCGCTCTGGATAATTTAATCAGTTTCTCACTTTTACTTACAGTTAGATTTTCATTAAAAGCCCTCCTAGTTTAATGCATAAGGGTAGTAAATTACAAAATAAAAATGAGATTCTAAACATTATTTTATGTCCGTATCTAACTTTAATGTAAGTATTAATTACTATGTCCTTTTTTATGCATAATTTAATTTTATGAAAAGAATAAATGCATATTTTATAAACGCTGGAGGTACATTTATATGCGATTATCATGGTCAGAGAGGAAGAAAATGGGTAACTATAAATAACATAAGAAAAGGAAATTTGAGTTGGATCAATAAAAGGCATTTTAATGTAAATGCATACGGAAATAAACATAAGAAAACTATTTTTCCTTGACGAAGTGCACTGTAATTTAAAGAAATTAAATTTCAAATTTATTAACATTTTAAATTGTGCTATGTAAAGAATTTTCCTTTAAAATCGAAATAAGAATTTTTTATCTGGATCAAATACATTCGAAATTTTTTTAACATCATGACTAAAGTGATATTTTTAAAATAGAAATATTTTTAGTACTACTATAATAAAATACTTTGCTACAAATATTACTGAGGATTTGCTGTAGCAAATTATGAAATATTCGTTGTAATATGTTCATAGGTTCTTGTTACATTCTCATTAGATTATCCCAAATTAATATGATATATCGGAATTAATAATGGTAACTGCACTTCAACAAATAGATTGTTTGTAAATCCTTTCCCTCTCTTGTATTTCTATCTAATTATATGTTGTTGCTGTTTCTAATCCCTCCTGGTCTAGCTCTGCTATACATGATCCATAGCCCATAAATCTTCAGGAGGTTCATGAACGGGTGCGGATCGATAGGAAATTCCTCCCTAGATAAATTTAAGCATGTTTAGAAGCGCCCAGGTGTTGCTTGCTCCCATCCTAACATACTTAAACATGCATAAAAAATATATAAAAATATGCTCATAAAACATGTCTGGCCACTTCGAGACCTAGAGATTGCAGTCTGCTCAACTCTATCATCCTTGAAGATATGAGCTCTACCAGGGCAGACACCAAAGTGCCAGTAATGGACATGGGGAGATTTCCAAGAATTCTGGATAAAAAAATTCCTTGTGAAATAAATCTCCAGATAAGTTGGTGAACGCTCAGTGGTACTCTCCTTTGCTAGGGCGTCAGCCATGTCATTGTCAAATAGGGGCAAATGAGATTCGACCCATTGGAAAGGAATATCATGGTTCACAGAGAGATGACCTAGATAGTGCAGGATAGATAAACCAGTTCTGTTGCCAACTCTCGTCCAACTGCTCAAATACTGGATGGAACTGCCACTGTCTGATAAAATTAATATGTCATTAAACTCGACATCAAATCTAATAGATTTCAAATCCTTCTCTTTGGCATGTAATTCGGCAAGGAAAACGGAACATGAGTCTGGATTTCTAAGCTTAATTTTATCTATATCATTCAGGTGCTTGATGAATATACTACTTCCAGCGCGATTTTGATTATCTTTGCTATCAACAGTAAAAATCTGGAGAGTATCCACTGGAACATTGTTTATTAACTCAACTGCCAGCTGTCTTAAATATCTAGGAATATGGGACTTTTTTATTAAGTCCCATATTTGGATTCTTTAATCTTACAAATTGCTGTGCCTGCCAATACCAGCGATAATTTCGAGAAATTTGAATTGCTTTGCGTATACTCGTCAAATGTCACAGCATCTCACAGTCTTTGTGACCAGTTCTTGATAAAGCTTTCGGTTTGTCTCAAACGAAACTTCGAATGCCTCGGAAAAATAAATTTTTCTTGTTTCCTGGTTATGAAAAACACGTATAAATGTAATTTAGGCTCAGCACGATAGCAAATTACTGACACTGTGTATCGTTATTTTCAATGGAAACGTACCGGATATTTAAAAATTAAAGCAAAACTTTGAAAAAGTCTAACCGAGCAACTTATAAAGACACATAAAAGACGTTTTACTGCTTATTCATTTGCGCATGCATCATTTACGTGAAAACATATATGAGTAAATATTGTGACAGTTTGTGTGATATCCTGTTCCATGAGTCATTAAACAAGCGTTATTGCTAAAAAATAGCCACAAAAGACTTTGAAAGATTTTTTCTGATGTCTGAATAAAGAAATAAGAACCATAAAATATAATTCCCTCCCTCTCGCATTACTGTTCCTTTATCGCCCAGTTGTCGATTCATTATGCAAATAGTATTTATTACACAAGAATTGTTTAAATTTCCCCGTTTGTTCTGGCGATCTATTGAAATTATACAAGTATGATAAACTACAACTTTCATCACATCAAAAGAGAAAATTAATGACAGAAAAAAATAAATAAATATGCTTGAGATAAATATATAATTTCGGAGTTTTGCAGTTAGGGGGTATCCTGAACTTTTGCACACGATATTTTAGTCCATGTTTCTTTGTAATTTTTATTTTATGGAAAATATTTTAACTCTTTTACGGGCAAGATCCTCCCCCGTTTGCAAGGTGCAGATTTTTTTTATCGATTTTTTTATCGATTTTTTTAACCTAAAAATTGCTGAAAAAATTTCCAATTAAAGGTAGCAAAATGTTTTACTTCTTTGAACTGATAACAGGTGGCAGGACTAGCAATTTTTCTGCTAATTTAACTGGAAAACATTGAATTCAAGTGGGAAAAAAAGCAAGATTTAGGCGTTTGCACTGTGCAAACGGCGTCCCTCAAAGGGTTAAGAAAAGTTAATCTGAATATATATTTATAACACTAAAAGTCGTTTTAATGGAAATAAAAAACGAGAAAAAACTTTCAATTAGGTTTCTTGCAAGGTTTAGATATATGCTGTTAAAGATAGCAATCTGTGCAAATTCCAATTCCGATATAAATAGACTTAAAACTACAGCTATACAGTTGAATGCACATATAAATGTTTTATCAGTCAGCATTACCTCTGTGGTGCCATGCGGTCTGGATTATATTTTCCAACCGTTCTATAATATATTTGAGAGCTAGAAAAAAGCTTTTTCTTAAGTATTTTTTGTCCAGAACCTTCTTAAAGAATTTCTTCATTAAATATATATTTCCTCTACCTCCCTTTAATGCATATTCGCAATTTATAGAGCTTAATCTTCGACTGAAAAAATAAGTTCCTCGATTTAACGATATCGTTATCTATTCTAAATACTGATTTTCTTTTGCCATATTTAGTAACTATAAGAACTTCATTATTACCGCCATTTGTTATTGATATTTTCATACATAAAACTTATCTGTGGTAAAAAATAAAGAAAGACAGGTATTAAATATTAAAGGCTGGTATATGATATAATATGTCTTAAAACAGACATAGCTTTCCTCAGAAATGGTCTTTCCGCTGAAATTGGGTGAATCCGTCAGCTAATCCTCTGACATTTGTTAAATCAACCCCGTAGTGTAATTTCAGCCATATGCGAGATTTAATCCATCTCCATTTCCGCCCGCAGTCAAACGTTGTACTCCTCCTCTCGATATCCCTCGATTAATTGTCCTCCATCATTTACATCTCGATTCCACGGAATCAACCAACGAGCACCCCCCCCCCCTCCCCTCTCAGCTTTGATAATTCTCTGGACGTTTTCCCATACTTGCGAAATGCGATATTTTCGCTAGATGCTGTCTTAGGAAGTCACTAATGAAGGCAGATGAAATGACAGTCGAAATATGATGCGTTAGGAATAGCGACAAACATGTTGCAGTGTTGATCTACTAAAACTTTATAAAATTATTTGAATTAGGACTTAATTATCAACACTTACACACTGACTCCTTATACATACATACATACATACATACACACACACACACACACACACACATGCATGCATACATACATACATACATACATACATCTCTAGATTGCAATTGTGGACAATCGTGTGTATTCCCTGATAAGCTTTCTGCTGACAATTTAAGTTATTGTTTTATGTTAATTTTGTTAAGGGGATGGCACGCGAGTGATACACTTATGCCAGATATATGAATCCATATTCCAATTTCAAACTTGTGTTTTTTTTCTTAAACTCTAACCTATTTTTCCCCTTTATCCCAAGACTCCAAAGTTCACAATAAAGAAATAATCGACCATCTTGGCAACATTAAAATTTTAATTTCTTCTTTTAATTCCATTTTCGCCAAATGAGTCCTCTGAACTAGTGTTTAGAGGCGATAGTTGCGTCATGAACTTTGATTTTGACATATTTATAATAAAATCTAGTAGCCCCTTTGTATGTTTCTCGAGAATATAAAATAACGAAGCTTCTAGACGCTATTATTCTGTGAACCGCCTGAGCAGTTATTTCAGAAAATTTTCCAAAAAAGGCTCATATTTATTTTCAGGGCTTAAAATTAGGGAACTTCCAGAATCAAATGACTCAAACCACATGTTCATTTTGTAGTTATTACTTATGCCCCCTGGACGGAGTGTTCCAGACCAAATCCATATAAGCTTGCGGGCTGAACTAGGCAGCTTTCCGGTCTCTTATCACACATTTCGTCCCGAGATTTGGTTAAGTGTAGACAGACCTTATAAAATAAACTGTGTAATTAGACGAAATATGTAATATTTATGTAATCACACGTTATTATGTATTTTAAGTTCATTTTAAGAACGATTTCGCTTAATCCGAAAAATTCGTTAATCTGCCTACTATTTCACCCTACTTGGACATAAATTTTTTTAGCATAAAAAATACCACTTAATTTGCCCTCAATTATTCTTTATAAAGCCCATTTGAGGAAAGACTTCATCTGTAGAGGACTTCCATTAGAACTTGCAATGACTTTCCATTGACCACAATCTTGGATCAATGGAAAAGAAACTTTGCAGTAATACTTACAACATAATACTTGCAGCATATTTATTTTGCGCTAGAAGCAAATCTGTATGATTTGTTTTTTAAAGGAAAACTTTTCTTCAAAAACAAAACAAAGATACATGAATTTCTTCACCAGTTCCTAGAACATGCTTAATGTATAAAAAATCTTCAATCAAATACGTCCGAAAGTTAAAATGAAACAGCCTACACTTATCGCATATGCATTCCACCAGATACAGCTCATGATTTTTACCGTTTCTACAGATTCCATGGCAACAGTTGCTATGGTGACCACGAAATGAGCAGAGCTCGATCGAGACCGTGTGAATCAGCTACTCGACGACGAAAAACTTCTATTCATCTTACAGGAACATAAGTGCTGAACAGGACAAACCACTTCTCTCGAGAAGGAGAAGAAAAAATTGGATGAGCGAAAATAATTTTTGCTGATGTCGAATTGTTTTAGACTGTTGCAAGCGATTTTTACAGAGGCGATAAATGATTGAAATGTCTTAAAATACTTTCCTTTTCGGAGTCATTTCATAAAACGTTAATCTCTTTTTTTTAAGTTGAAAAAAAAGGCGTCGTTAAGGTCTTTTACAATGTTTCCAATCAAATACCTTTAACCAATTACCGTAAAATCTCGACTATAATACGCATGTTTGATTTTGCGCGAAATTTTCAGAAAAAATTATAATTCGACTATAATACACACCTATAACTTTTCAATATTTTATTTAAAAATTATAATAAAAAGAAACGAAAACGTCAAATTCGGTAGAAAAAAACTTAAATTGTTAATTCAAAGCAAACAATACTGTCAAATTATCAGTCTTAATCACTTTCACTAGAATACAGCTCATCTATAGTTGTTACGTCCATGGCACAATTATTCTTGCCGTCGTAATATATATCACCATCATCATCCTCATTTGACGATACGAATTGTGAGTTCCTTTTTTGTAAAGGAATACCTGCTTAGTAAACGGGTGTATGAATCACGGAGTGCAGATGCGCACGCATCCGTGTTGCAACAATGTCTTACAGCTACTGTACGTTCGTTTATCCAATGTTTAAAACTACTTTTTTTTATTGTATGCGAGTATAATGCGCATACTCAATTTTGCGGACTAAAATGTGAAAAAAAGTGCGTATGTTACTCGAAGTTTATCGGTATATAAGTTTCTCATGCTTATAAGCTTGCTATCCTGGCATAGATCCATTTAAAAACTAGCAATTCATTGGTTAAAGTTTTATTGAACTTAAGTATTCATCAAATGCGAATTCTAATGTACTTAACAAGTTTCTGGTGGTAGACAAATCAACGATAGACACTTACCATGTGACGAATATTACGTACTTCTATGGTGTATGATCACAATTGACTCTTCGGAATCCTTCCGGAAAAGAATATGTGGTTCGGATTCAAATGAGATTTTAAAAAAAACACCTTAATAAGAAATATGGTATTACAAATGGAATAATTAAGAAAATAATGTTTCATACAGAGGCTCACTGGCTTTCTTTAAAGATACTAGATCAGAATATCTGTTCGGCACTCTATTTTTCAAAGCTGTCAAGAAAGACTGAATGATGTTAAAATAGTCTCTTTAGCCCTTTTGTACCAAAAGATGCCCTCAAAGCTTAAAACCAACCGTCTTGGGAACATAACAGTCAGACATGATGCTTAAGTTTATTTCAGGCTTCACTAAACCCGATTTGTCATGGAAAATTGACAATGCCATCCTGAAAAATATAAATATATTTTTAGGAAAATACTGCAGCACACCAATTTATTTTTAATATAAATGCTACATACTTTTATCCAGCATGTACTTCTGTGAATTGTATTCTTTATTAAAGGGATCCTAATTAAAAGGATTCCTCTTAGCTCTGTAAGACCCGGGGTCTCAGCCAATATTGAGCTACCAATAAATTTCACTGTTGGCAAAATACACGCTAGCTCTCAAGTTTAATTCAGTTAATAGCCTAGTGTACATTGATCTGATTTCAGGAAGTGAACACAGATTTAATGAACAGTACTTTTTTTTTAAGCGGAGGCACTTGTAGAGTAGACATTCGTCTATAATTCTCCGCAGTTTGCTAGCCATTTTATTATGGGGGTACCATATAGAGAGATCCGCAATACCCCCTAAGAAAGGACGCCACAAACGGAGGTTATTTTGTGGCTCGACGCCGGGATTCGATCCGAGCACCCTCAACACCGAAAACCAGCGCGCTGTACCATAGGGCCACACAAGCCCATGAACAATACTATATGACTGTATAATTTACTTCTTGTGATCTTTGCAACAATGGGCACAACATTCCATTGCAAGTTGACGGGCAATAACCCAGTTTTTCTCTGAGGCAATCCCACTATGATATCAAATAAATATAGGGTAGATCCCAAACAAAGTTTTGTGGGATGAAGTTCCTCACTGCAGGCGATGAAATTTTCACCCTATTGCATCGTAAAAGCCAGTTTATTTTTACCATGTTTTTATTAACTTGCTTTCTTGTTTGTTTGTGTGTTTGTTTGCGTGTGTGTTTGTCCAGTACAAATCTTGCAATCGATTTTTAACTGACTTCCTGACTAGCTAGACATTTGAAACTTTTAGAATATCTCAGAACACGATGACAATGCATTTTTTGATACTTTTAGCCATCTTTAAGTAGAATTAAATTAATTTTCAGTTTTTTCAGCTAATTTTGTTTTTTAGACTGGTGCAGCCATCTATTGACTGGAACGGGAACGAAAAGTTAAATGCAAGTTAACTTCCAATTAACTTCATTTTCTTTCAAGTTGATGGGATAATTCATCAAAATATTTTTTTTTAAATATTTGTTAATACATAGAATTGTCAAGCTTATATGATTCAACAGAAAATTTAATAACATGGTATATAAAAAGTTCTTTTTTTCTTGAAATTATTATTCTTTGTACGGTGCAATCATCATAGTAATTAAAGCTTGGGAATCGCTTTCTAACAGTGTAAGCTTTTGTCCATCACTGCATTTCACGAGGAATATTTTCTGCTAAACTGTTATAACGATTTATCTTTATAGGCTGTCCTTCGACTAACATGCAATATTTTTTTTAGTCACAGAAGCAATGAACAGTTTTTCGACAAAAATAACTTTCCGATCGAAACCACCGAAGTCATTTTTTTAAAATTACATTCAAGCTTGTAATAACCGCTAGGTGTTCTCAAAATTATATTACGTAAATTTAGACAGGAACTTGAAGACTATAATTGCATATCAGATCTGTTCATGATTGGGTTGTCGTAGGTGTTGCATTGCAGCCCTAACATTGCAGTACTGATAACGTGAAGAGAGATATACCTTTCCATCTTTTTTATCCATTTCCTGCAGGATAAATTATGAAAACTTATCTCTTATTTAAGTATTAATTGTTACATAAGAGAGGTAAAAGTTATGTCTACGTTTATAGGACGAAAGTATGTTCGAAAGTATAAATGCCGAATATATCTATGTCATGAAAGTTTGTATGAAAACGGGTCAAAAAATTCGTTACATTGCGTTAGTCAGAGATAATCTTTACAAATACGCGGACAAATACAAGCTGAATAAAAGTTATTAATAGCAATCATTTTAAAAGAAATAAATTAGTAACCTTAATCGGATAATTAATATTAAGTCAGATGGAAGGCAAACATCTAATTTTCTGCTGATTAAGAATGGGAAAAGATTCGGAAATGTGGCGAGAACTAAAAGGGTAAACAAACCTCTGTAAAAGAGTAACAATTGAATTCTGCACTAGTGAATCCTGGAAAAAATTAGTTTTTTTTCTACCTGGAAGGGCTATTTGTCGCTTATGCTGCATACTTTAGGAATTGTTTGCTCAGAATCTTTAAAATGAAATATTTTTCATACAGAATCGGTTCATTCAATTACGTATCAGATATGTGACCTCATTGTAAGATAATAAGTTTATTACAATCCACGACATGCGACAGAAATATTCAACAAGTGTATAAAAATATTTGACATTGCATGTGTTCCGTGAAATGTCTTTTCTGTACAATTAATGTATAAGGAATTTTGATCGTTAGACCAAATATTAAGGCTTTTTATCTAAAGGTATTATAAATGGGAGCTATAGGATAATAGTAATAGGATAACAGAAAGTTTATAGAATAATCTGACATATCGATTGATTTTCATAACATTATAGGGTAGGTGGGGGCAAAGGTTTGCAGTTTTGAGTTTTGGGTATCTTACGGGCCTCCGTTAGATTCTATCGCCCCAAAAAGTCACTTGTATTGTAGTTGGGTATCCCCTCTACCTTCTATAAAATAATGAATATTTTCCTGAAATATTTAGTCACCAAATTTTTAATTTTACCAAAAGACCTGTTTGCGAACCTTTGCCCCAATCGGTGGGGCAAAGGTTCGCACTGCAAACCTTTACCCCACTCGTTGGTTTCTTACTGGATAGGCATCGAAAATCACAAAAAGAGTTGTCTAAATAATTTTATTTCACATTTTTTAATCTTTTTAAAGGTGTTACATATATAGAAAATCACAAATTGAACAGGTTAATCTCAATAAATTTTTTCTTAAGCTAAATAACTTCAAAATGATATATCAACTATTAACACAGAAAGTTGAATCTAACAAAGAAATTCACAAAATGAAAAGGGGTTAATCTCAATAATTTTTTTCTTAAACTAAAGAACTTCCAATTAAAATATCAACTATTAACACTATCGCTATATTATATCTTAGGCTTTACTCATTCTTTTAAAACCCGTAAAAATTAAGCAAATTAAGGTGGATGGGGGACATTACAAAGCAACTTTTGAAATTTTTACCTCAGAGATATGAAATTGGGCATAAATATTCATTAAAGTAAAACTATTTCAAACACCTTATAAAATTTTATAAATATTAAAAATTTTATTTTTTATATTTAAAAAATTGAAATTTTTATTATGTTTTTTAAAATTCTCCTTGCGATCCAATTTTTAACCTTATCCTTAATTTTGCATTTAGATTGCTTATACATTTTGATCAGGGTTATGTTTTGATTTGTGCTTTCATTGAATAATTAATTTTTAGGAAATATTTTTATGCTTGTACTCTGAATTCTCGTGAAAATTTTGTACTTTTCCACGCTTAAGTTAAACTTTGATAATCTGAATGATGTCTAAACCTGAAATGGATACATAACTTTATTTTAATGTATAAGAGGAGTCTTTGTAATAAATTTTATAAAATTTCGTCAAAAATTGTGACGCAAGGAGCCTTTCAAAGACTTGCAAATCTGGAAATTACTCATTTAGAGTTTTTTTCCCTAACCAGACCTTCGAAGCTTATAATGTCTTCTAACAACATTTAATTCCTTTATCTTGTAAAATAGGTCTTTGTTCAGAGCTATTTTATTTTTGTGTTGTACTAATTTATTTTATTTTAATTTATGGATTTTCAAGCATTTTACAAAAAATTTTCTGATTAAAAACAGGCAGTTTTTATCAAAAACCATAATTTTTTTTCAAATTACAAAAATGTGAATTCCCATTAATAATAAAAGACATTGTTAATAAGGATTCCTAATGAAAAGAGGACATGAAACAAATGTTAATAGTTAGAGCGGCAAAGGTTTGCAGATGGGGCAAAGGTTTGCACTGCGAACCTTTACCCCATGACTCCTGCAAACCTTTACCCCATTTCGTGCTGGTTCTGTTTCTGCAGAATGGACGCCACTGTATTTGAGTTAACCCAAAACTTAAGGTAGGATTTGAAAGGTTATTTACCACCCTAACATGCGAAAATAAGCCCAAAACAGTTCGTGAGTTTGAGTGATGCTCAAAATTACTCAAAAGTTGCAAAAAATTACATTAAAAGAGGCGAAAATAAACTTACCTCATTTTCTCTGCAAAAGGGGGTCTTAACTCCAACATTTTTTACGAGGCAACTGACTGGAAGTAGAGGAATGCATTGCCTACCCTATTCTTCCTAAAACTCTTCCCGGTCATTTTAAAATATATGTGCGAACCTTTGCCCCATGCGAACCTTTGCCCCCACCTACCCTACCTACTAAACTAGCAGTATTAAGACTGTAAAGAAACGACTGATTTCCAACAACACAAATTACAAATTTAGACAATTTGTACTTAATGTTTAACTATCATAATAAGAATCATGTATTTTATTGCATCACTTCCCCAAGTGTTATGATAAAAGATATGTAGAAAGAAAAAGTTACGAAAAAGTTTAACATCATAGGAGTCGCCACTTAATGCATTAGGAAATTTGTCTCATGCGCATATAAAACCAATCACGGGCCTTGATTTCGATTTCGCTCGCAGGCAGCTAAGATAAGAAAAGTAAGTAATATTATATTACTTTTCTCCTTTCATTCCAAGAAAAATACAGCTCACATTCTAGAGTGGCTGAGCTTCCACACAGTGGGTTGGTATTCCGAGTAGGGCTTAGGCGTTCCTGCGCTGCCCACTTATGTGAGTAATAATGGTCCACTCATGTGGTACTCCTGTAAGGAAGAAGCCAACAAAATTAAGGTGAGCATGGGACAAAATTCTCAGACAAGTGCTTACCCCTTTGGACACAAAAGGAGGTAATAACTAAGAAATGAAAAAAAGCCTCATTCGAGCTTTCGAAGTTAATTTCCTTAGCGATATTAAACAAGCAAAATTTCGTTTGCTTTCCGTCGAAAGAATTTGGCTTGGCTTAAGGAAATATTTAGTTCTGTAAAAGGGGGTTATGTCAACTCACAGGACAGGCGTCAAAATGAATCACTACTCTTTTCACATTGCATCTGAAAACATGAGGCATATTCAGGAGAAACCATTCACAGGGATTTCTTTTTTTTTATTGCAATCGCTTCAGTGGCATACAATTAGAATATTTCAGAAGAAATAGTACTGTAAAATATATACATTTGCTGACTTTTAAATAGCAAAAAAAAAAAGGTTAAATTGCATTTCTCTTCCTTCAAAGAATTTCAATTTATTTTGTGTGTAAAGAGGAGATTGTGTCACTCTGTCTGTGTCACTTGATGAAAATGGTACAGCATTAGTATACCAGTAATGACTACGAGTAAAAAGCCACGTATCACGAAAAGTCATTTTATTTTGAAATTATTTCCATCTTATCAGATGAATTAATGTTTTTGATGAGTAGTTATTTTGAGACATTGATATTAAATTTTATCTAAAGAACGAGACCTGTCGAAAACCTCAGAAAACTCGCAGCTTCGAAATCCCTAACAAAACAATCCGCCTGTTATTGTATCTAAATTAATTAGGATTCATCCTGTTGCTGCCATTCTAAGAATTCAGAAAACAACCTGGCGTTTTTTGGTTATAAACAGAACTTGAATTATTTTAGGAATAGGGTCTTTAATGAAACCTCTTGTCAGTGTTGCAAACGCTTTCGGGATGCTGGTATGACGAAATACTTTCATACATATCAATAGTCTGGGCTCAAAGAAACTTTTATTTATCTCGTTTACATCACATTACACAGGCCTGCGAAATTGAAGTTTTTGAAAAATTCAAGAGAAGTTTTCACTGAGTTTTATGTTATTTGGTGTGCTGATTTCAAAAATGACCTCCATTTTTTCCCATCACGTCAGGATTTTTTGTAAAATTGATATCGATATTTTTGCTAAAATCCTACTTGAAAAGAAATTTTCTCAACAATTTTGCATGTACTATCTAGCAACAGTGATTTTTATCCATTTAAATCGATGTAAAATAACCGATTCTTGGTGAGGCAAATTGATTTTTCAGCAATCGATTATTTTTTATAGGTTTAAATGAATGAAAACCACTGTTGCTAGATCGCACGAGCCGCCTCTGATCGAGAGAAAAACAAAAAGTTCCCTTGAGTTTAAACTTTTTGCATCAAATTATAGTGCAGTTTCTAGAAGAAAATCACCAACATACTATTTTAATTTGTTTTTATTAAGTTCCCTTGAGTTTAAACTTTTTGCATCAAATTATAGTGCAGTTTCGAGAAGAAAATCACCAACATACTATTTTAATTTGTTTTTATTAAGGTCACTTACAAAAAATAGACGATTGACCAAGAGGAGTAAATATTATGTATGTCTACATGAAAGTTTGAAACAAATTTTAATCCGAGCAAAAAAAAAAAAAGTTTATATTTAAGTACGTACTCTTTTTCTTTTGAAACTTCTTTTTGACGTTCTTCTTTTATGTTCAATCTCGGGCCTATCTCGTGTTAACATCCAACAGTAGTCGGCTAGCATGATCTTGTCCCATCTTCCTTGATATTTACGCTCCATGTCTTTAATGTCTTGGTGGAAACTTTCACCCTGTTCTTCACTTACTGATCCTAAATTTTCGGGAGAAAAGTCCCCATGTGAGTGAAGGAAATGTATTTAGACACTCATGGAGCAACCCAACGCTTGAAATTTGTCCAGCATATTCATAACAATTTCCTTATAATCAGGATCCTTGTAATTACCCAGAAATTTTCCAGGTTCAAGATTTTGTCTTTTCGGCCATTCGCCTTGTTGATCAAGAAGCATGTAGATAACTTTCAAATCACCGCAAATGGTCCAACCGTAGTGGGCATATTTTATTTTGTTGAGGACGAAAGACAGGTTTCCATAGTGTTTTTTTAAATGCACCAAGTGTCCAACTGGTACAGAGGCATACTGGCTTCCATGATGAAGAAGGACAGCTTTAAGGTTCCTTTTCAATGAATCTATATACAGCGTCCATTCATCTTTATCTTAGGTGATATTAAATTTGCTCGTGAATCCGGGAACATCAGCACAATAGACCAGGTTCTCCTCTTCCTCAAAGTACTTAACAAATTCCTTTTCTTGATTCCTGTACCAATAAAAAGAGGTTCCTTTGGCCAATAAGTTTTTTCTTTCAATCTGGAGCCCAACAATACAGCTGTCTCTTTCGAAAGGCCCAGATCTCTAGTCTGATCAATAAGTTCAACCTGAGAAAATGGTAAAGGGCCTCCCAAGTTCCCTTCTGGAGGTCCTCGCCTCCAGACGACTTATATTCGGTAGCGGAGCTTTGAACTTCTGGATGTTCCGAGTCTGAAGACTCTGAAGAGACTGGCAATTCAGTTAGAGGCAAAGGCACTGGCACATCAGGTCCATGAGGAACGGGGCGTATAGCCGATGGAATGTTATCAGGATAAGAGATTAGCTTTTATTTTTTGCGGTTATACCCACGGACATGGCTGGAATAAAAGTAACAATCATCAGAGTGGTTTTTTGGCTCCCTCTATGTCATAGGAATTCCAAATCGTACAGCAGTCTTCTTTCCTTTGAGCATAAGCGTAGATCATTGAGACACTGCACACAAACTTTACAAGGAACCCACGATTTGTGCTAATCTCTGAGTTTCATGCCAAAATACGCAAGATGAAGTTGTCTTACATAGTCTGTAATGCTAGGGGAGCTGTCCCAGAGGGATATTCTGTAGGTTTCACCACGGTAGAATGATGGTCAGGCAGGGAGGGAAGAAATTCAACGCCGAAAAAAAAAATTATGGTAAATGATCATAAAAATCAAAGTAAAATTGAATTTTTCAAGAAAATGTGACGTGATAGAAATATTTCATTATTATTTTTGAAATCAGCACCAAAAAATACATAAAGTTCAGCTGTCAGTTCCCTTGTATTTTTTTCATCGCAGGCCTGTGTTATTAACTCAGGCAAAAGAAATCTTGAGATGCAGGATTACAGTGCTCAAACATATTTACTGTTTAATGATAATGCAAAGAAGAGGTCAGTTATGGCATCTTTGAGTTTGATGCATCGGCTGAATATGATTGTGTTTTAATGCACAAACATTATCTTATTTATATAAAAGTCTGATACTACACAGAAATGGCAAATGAGCAAATCTAAACACAACAATATTGTGTAATCGATTCAGTTTTGATGTTATATGTTTATCAAATATTGAAAATCGGATCAAAGCACTTTTGAAGACAGAGTTAAGGCCTGTTCACGTTGAAGTTCGTTAGCTTAAATGTAAAAGGAAAAATGGCGCTGAGACGGGAATAAACCAATCATAGACCTTAACAATTTCGTTACTAATCGTTTGGTGGTTTGTCATTGGTTAAATATATTTCAATACTCTTACGCTTACTCTAACGTACTGAAATGTGAACAGAGCCTAACTCAGCTCTAAAAGTCCACTTATTTTTTTCCATGTCAGATCTTCGGAACAGCCCGTTTTCAACCATTGTCGAAATTCATACATGTAATTTCCTTTCAAAATCTCAACTATATTTTTCATATTTAAAATCTGTGATCCATAAATTCCTTTAAAGAAATGTACCTCTCTTAACTAACAAAATTGTGTGGCCTAATTTTCTCCCACCGAATATATTCATCTTAAAACACTTCTTTTACCCCCATGGCTATAGCTTCCGTAATAACAGTGCTTTAAAAATATTTCCCGTGACCACCCCCCCCCCCTTACGAAAACAACCCTTTCGCGCTTGTCTCGCGTTGAAAAAATTAGACCTCCTTCCATGGATTACGTTTTCTTATACCTCAACCTATCGGTCTCCTTTTTATACTCATTATAGTATAGTGTTTAGCGTTCTGAGCGGCCACACCGTGGGTTTGGGTCCAAATCCCGATTAATGCTTGTAGTTTACGTGTCGTCCCCCTCGTAGGGTTCAATGATGGCTCACCTAAATAATGCTCCCATAGTAAAGTAGCCAGCAAAAACTTCGCGAATGTTCATGGACCAATGTCAGAGGAAGTGCCTACCGTCAGAAGACAAGTGCCTGCCGCATAGAAAATATATATATTGTTGCGAATTTTGTAAATATTTCATTTTATTTCGTTAAAATGGCTTCTATGGAAGAGCTCCTACAGCTATGAATTTAACATTGGAGTATATGGTTATCTAGCCAAATATGAGAGTTATCGCCAAATTGGTGATGGATTTGATGACTTAATTTGGTCTCCAAATTCGTCGATATTTCTCCACATTTGGTGATATTGCTCCAAATGGTCACCAACTAGTCGATTAAACCTTTCTGGAAGCTTCTAGAAATATCTAGCTGACTCACCGATAGGGGACACTTTGGAAATCTATAAATATACCTGACATTGGCGTTGGAACTCAGTTCAAACTAGTGAGAATTTTCCACTAGTTTGAACCTAGTGAGAAGTGAATGTTTTCCTAGTGAGAATTCCTAGTGAGAATGTTTTCCTAGTGAGAATTCCTAGTGAGAATGTTTTCCTAGTGAGAATTGAATGTTTTGTAACTGCGTTAATTGGCGTGTATTATATTGAAAATTCTGGTATCCTGACTTGTGTTTTTAGAATGTTCTGCTGTATAGAAGACAGTTGTTACATCTTTTGTGTTTAAATTTGTGTATACGCCTGAAGAATTTACAAAATAATAAATTTATTTTGTGTGAACTTGCTGAAAAGATGCTTATTTAGTCCTAACGAACCCAGGAAAACGGAACTATATATATATATATATATATATATATATATATATATATATATATATATATATATATATATATTTCGACAGATGAGAACCTCAAGTGATATCCGCACTCCTTTCGTTAAGAGATATTTATTTCCCTCTAAAATTTACAACAAGAGAAGAAAAGGACCCTTTTTGCCATTTGGGGAGAGAGCATTCGTTCTTTATTGTCATTAAAAAGGAGATTGTTGCAGTTTTTGCATCAATGGGCAGATTTCCAAAGGTAAAAAGAATTCAGCGCTGTAATAGACGAGGTAAAATCTCGTCCGACACGAAACGCATAAAAATAAATCATTGCTTTTCACCTAGCAGTTGTGAATACGTAGGAGGAGGAAATGCTAGAGAGAAAAATATTGAACAGAAATATTTTTGTCGACGACCAACAATCGCTGGCGAGAAAGCAAAAATCCGCAAAAAATTTCCGCTGGTAGAATGCTAAAAGTTAGTGAAAAAAAAGTATTCGACAAAATTCCTCTACTTTTAGCAAAAGTATTGCCTTCTGCTTTAAATTCTAAAAACATGTGACCTCAGTTTGTGTGGTGTTAAGGTCATGGAGTAGAGATCTAAGAGATGTAGCCCTATGCACCAAAAATTTGATGCCGACGGCATCCATATTGGGGCATTCAGGTATCACGACATACATTTCTTTTTTTCTAGCTGCTTTTTTTTCTAATAGAAAATAAAATTTAGAAAAATAAAAAGTTCTTTTTTTTTGTTTTGAAATACACGTGAGATTCTTTAATAATAAGAAAAATATGCTCATTAGCAGTAGTATGTTTTGAATGCATGTATATTATTGCATTCAAATCATATGCATTGAGTTAACTTCCTTTCTCGAAAAGCGATACTGCGGCCAGAGTTACTCTTTTTATATCTCTGCTCCATGCTTGAGATATGTTTTTATCTGATACAACAAACACAGGGAATATTTAAACAGGTAAAGAGCAATAAGAGAGTGTTATTAAGGAGACATTGTTTTTATGAAGAACATTTGAATGGAAATTTGTCATAATTGCGCTAGTTTCTTCGGCAGTCGCATTATATCTAGTACGAGAACACTACTAATCCATATTTAAATTTTCTATAACTTTTGCAGTTCAACTATTAAATATAACGAGATGTGCAACCATTTCTTCAACTCTTCAATAGTTCTGGTTACTATCGTTTTAATCAGCTGTAAGATATAAATGATTGTTATAGTAGTCCGTGCTTTTAACATAAAAATTACTGTATACAGGGTTTGTATAAAAAGTATCGGGAACAGTTTTTTTCCTGACGTGGCTGTACGTCGGAACGCGCTCGTACCGTGCATACTCGGTGGTGGGGTATGTGACCTTCAAGACTCGCCAAGTGCCTGTCGCCTGCGAGCGTACGTTCAGGCCAGATCATGTTTATAGTGGACCCCTGTCGAGTGGCTCGGTGCAAGCGCAAAATGAAGCGAAAGATTGAACAGCGGTACGCCCTCAAATTTTGTGTTGGATTGGGGCAATCGGGTACGGAGACGTTGGGTGTCCGTACCCGATTCGTCAAGTGTTCAAGGAGGAAAGCATGTCATAAACTGCAGTTTTTATGTGGCACAAACTTTTCAAAGATGGTCGAGTGAGTGTGGAGGACGACTCCCGTGCTGGACGGCCGTCGACCTCAAGAACCGACGACAACGTGCAACGAGTGCGTGGAGTGCCGAATTCACACCGTCGGTTAAGTGTGCGCATGGTCAGAGATAAAATTGGCATTGATAAGATGACAGTACACAGCATTATCACTGAAAATTATGCGATACGAAAGGTCTGCACTGAACTCGTCCCAGTGTACTCAGCCACACCACCTCCAAGGTCACCGAGTTCCTGACGATAAACGGCATCGTGATAATTCCCCAACCCCCTTACAGTCCCGACTTCGCACGAGCAGACTATTTCCTATTCCCAAAAGTGAAATCCTCCCTCAACGGACACCACCATGGGACCCTAAGTGCCGTCAAAGAAGCTTGCACTCGTACCCTTAAGGACGTTCCGGAATTCGCCTACCAGGGAGCCTTTGAGTCATGGAAAAGCCGCTGGCAAAAGTGTGTCGACGCTTAAGGGATGTATTTTGAAGACTTTTGAGGAATTGTAGCAATATCTCAAATAAAGTTATTTTTCTGAAACTTTTCCCGATACTTTTAATACAAACCCTGTATATCTGTTTCTGTTCTATGTGGGCACAAATTTCCCTTTTCTCTGTATAAGTAATAAATATCATACTAAAAAAAAAAGTTCCATCTTCAAAGACACATCCTATGTAGCTGTCTGTGAAGATGGAAATTTGATTGGTTTCTGCAATAATATTAAAATTTTTTTTTCTTCAAACATAATAAAATTAAATTTGCTTTTAATTGTTAAATTTTTCCAAAATGACTTTCACTATTTTCTGTCAAAGTAAGGGGTATAATGATGTTTTATAATATATAATGATTAATTTATAAATCCTAAGCAATGATTAGACTTAGAATTAAATCTTGGGAGTCGTATTCAGGTTTTTTTCTCTCCTTTATAGGCAATTAGTTTGTAGTTAATAACTATGATAGCATGCACTGATCAAAGTCGTAAATTGAAGTTTAGTTTAAGGCCGTCTGCACACGGAGCAACTCAAAAGAAACTGATAACTGACTCCAGTCACAAACCTGACCGTGATGAGTCGTAACCTATGTAATTGCATGGAGCCACGCACACGGCGCAACTGGTTACAAACTCGTCGGACGAGTTTGTAACCAGTTGCGCCATGTGCGTGGAAACTGAGTTGCTCCGTGTGCAGACGGCCTAACAGTTAAAAATTCCGACCACTTCTAAGTTCAGATGCCGTATAGTAAATAATATATATCCAAATGATCTATAATTATTCATGCTTCGAATTTTACTGTTATTCTTTGGCCCTAATTTTCTGTCTAGATTTTTTAATGAAAATGTTTTTTCATGCCCTTCAGCTCCTGCAGATCCAGCTGGTTTCCAACTTTTGAACTGAGTGGATTAAGTGCAACTAGTTAGTATAGTTGTTTATGACTTCTGTGTGAACTGGGTTGAGCATTTATTGCAGTGGTTTTTAAAGTGTTTGGTATAGTGTAATGACTGGGAGATTTTAAAATTTTAGACCAAACATATTATCGATAAAAAATGCATGAAGCTTTTTTTTTACATAATATGGAATGTTATCCCTCAGATAATATAACAGATTTTGAAGTTTTAAGGAATTTTGTTACGCATTTTAAAAAAATTTAAAGTAAATGTACCAAGTAAGAGTAGAAACGAAAGCATTGATGTATAAATGGAATAATTCATAAACTACTATAACACATGTACAGCCTATACAAGAAAAGATTGAGAAATACTACACTAGTTAGTCTAGTTCAAACATAATTATGGTCCAACTGGATCTGTATATTCTAACTTTATAAAGGATTATTTTTTTCAGCATTCCTTCGAAGTAAATTATACCTAAAAAAGGGTAGATTTTGAATAATGTTTAATTATCTTCACTCTATCACTTATGAAATACACACCTAGGTTTTTCTTCAAAACAGTTTAAAAATTACCTGCAAAATAAAGCTTTAGATTTCCACCACAATTATGAACTATTTCTTACAGATAAACTACCGAGAAATAAGCCGAAAGTACATCAAGATTCTATCACCATTTGTAATTTCCTTGCTAATTTCATGCTATCTTTTTCCCATACTAGGATTTCATAAGAAAATATCCTTCAGTGAAAGAAAAAAATCATTCCTTAAAAGGTCAAACGACATGTAATAAATTATTGATCTGCATGTCCTGTCGTAGCAAAGGAGAAAGTACTTTGCAAAAATTAAAAGATATACGTCTTTGACTACATTGTGAATACAGTAAAACTATTAATGATGGTAAATTGCTATAATGAGGGTAGTTCAAAGAAATTTGTTCTTTAAAAGAAATTCAACCGGCATTCAAAACGTCTCACTTTGAAAGAGTTTCTATGTAACATATGTAAATTATTATTGTCATTTAAAAAAACTAATTATCTCTGTTTACGCCTGGTTAAAGGTTGAACTGTAACCGTCGTTACTTGGCGACTATGAGTTGGCTGCAACAAATGTTTGCCCAGTTGAACTTTGTCTTTCGCTCGAGTAGGAAGCTTCATTCGGAAGCATCCCTAAATAAATGAGCCATATCGTTGGCTAACGTCAATAAATCTTTGATAACTGAAACTTGCCAGTTTATTTGAACTTTCTTCGTACAGTCCAGATCGACCATTATGGTCCTGTTACGGCCGGAGAAACAGCTAAAATTTGATTAATTTTTATTAATAACTTTCAATTTCGACTTACTTGGTGTTTGCAAGAACTTTGGAACTGTTTTCGATATGTCTGATTCAGATGAAAGTGAGCCTGTGGATACATTAAAAACCTTGAACTGCTGAAAAGGTAACTTTAAATCTCGAATTACGAAATTAAATTCGTTTTTAAATGAAAAGGCTGCATCGGCAGATAGTTATAAGCTGCAGAGCAAGCTCGATGGCGTCAAGGACATTTCTTCTAAGCTAGATGAACTAAAGTTTCGTTACTATGAGCTTTTAGAGGATGAACAATTAGCGGATATTGATTCTCAATTCGACCTCATGGAAGAAGAGCTAGAGGATATCAAGGTGAGCTTCCAAAAATTCTTATTTGAATTAAAAGAAAATAATCGTTCTAATTTAAGTAATATTAATAAACAAAGTTCTAGTTCTGTAAAATTGCCTGATGTAAGTAAGCTTACCTGAATTCCTTGGCAATATCGAAAACTGGCATTGTTTTAAGGCCCAGTTTGATAGTTTAATAACGAATAACTCTTCTTTAACTGATTCTCAAAAGCTGTTTTATTTACGTTCTGCTTTGAAAGGTGAAGTAGCCTTTATTGAAACTCCTGAGGATACATTTAATTCTTTAATGAAAGTTTTGATCGATAGATATGAGAATAAACGCTTGATTGTCAATAAACATGTGCAAAATATTTTGAATATTGAAAACCTTACTTCTGAATCAGCTAAACAGCTGCGAAATATTGTTGATGTTGTTAATAAAAACTTGAGGTTTAAAATTATTAGAATTAGAAGCAAATGAGTTAACACAACAATTTTTAATGAATATCCTGTTACAAAAATTAGATAAGGAATCTCGCAAACTTTATGAAATGAGTTTAACTTCAACTGATTTGCCTAATTGGGATACTTTTATTGAATTCCTGCAGAAAATATCACAAATTTTAGAAAACATCCAAGGAGCGCAAAGTTTCTCTTTTAAAGTTAAAGCTTCGAACATACCAAAAAATAAAACCTTTTTGTTAAAGTCTAATAGCTACTTGTGTTCTTTGTGTAAACAATCACATATGATTTATAGATGTCCTTCGTTTCTGAAAATGACTCCTATGCAGCGATTTAATGTGGTTAAAAGGAATAAACTTTGTTTAAACTGTTTAAGTGTATCCCACAAATTAACATCTTGCTCCTCTAAATACTCTTGCCGCTTATGTCAAGGCAAGCATAATTATCTGTTGTGTCGGAATGAAAATAATCAGTTCAATGAAACAAATTCGCCGGTGAAAGATTCTTCGCCAAGCTGGCAACCACCGGCCCAGACGTCTTTTTCGCCAGCTCCAATTGCAACCCCTCGGTTCTCCGATGATGTAAACATTTCAAATAACCAGGAAGTGTTGAGTTCTTTCTCGACCATCAATGAAACTTTGAACAAAACAGTGCTGCTGACGACAGCTAATGTTTGGGTTTGGTCTCCTACTAGACATAACTATATTTGGGGAAGAGCGATTCTCGACAGTGCTGCTATGTCATGCTTCATAACAACAAATTTTGCCTCGGAATTGGGTCTGGTAAAGAAAAAAGTAAACATTCCTGTTTGCGGTTTAGGTGGAATTTCAACTTGCGTCAAATGGAAAACGAGAGCATTAATCAGTAATAAAAATAATTCTTTTAAGCAGTTTATGGATCTATGTGTTGTATCGAAGATTACCGATGTCATCCCGCACTCGGTTCTTGACATTAAAGAAGTAAACATCCCACCGCGCTTGACACTTGCAGACCCGCAGTTCGATCAGCCTGGACCTATAGACTTGATAATTGGTGCAGAATTCTTTTTTAAATGTAATTAAAGATGGTAAAAAATTGTGTCAGATAATTTAATATTTCAAGATTCGGTTTTTGGTCTCCTTGTCAGTGGTTCGGTTATGACAAAATCTTCTAAAGAATATTGTGGGTTGATTTCTAATTCTGAAAACCTAGAGGATAGTATTCGAAAGTTTTGGGAGGTAGAAGAAGTGTCTTGTGATCGACCATTAAGTAAGGAAGAAGAATTCTGTGAAATTCATTTTCAGAAAACTCATAAGCGAAATGAAACTGGTAGATTTGTCGTTAAGATGCCAATTCAAGAAGAATTGAATATGTTAGGAGATTCTCGAAACTTAGCTGAAAAAAGACTGCAACAAACAATTTGTAGACTCCACAAGAATCCGGATATGCATAGGCTCTATGATGACTTTCTTAAAGATTACGAGTCTCTTGGGCATATGGAAAAGGTTTCGAACGAAAATTCGTCTGCTGTAGTGTATTATTTACCACATCATGGAATTTACAAACCGGAAAAAAGTACAACGAAACTTAGAGTAGTGTTTAACGCGTCGGCCCCTACCACTTCGGGTAGAAGTTTAAATGATCTACTACTTACAGGCGAAGTTAAAGAGGATATATTCGATATCATGATACGATTTCGTAAACATAAAATAGTGATAACTGCTGACATAAAGCAAATGTTCAGACAGATAATAATAGATCAAAGTCAGAGGGATCTATTGAGAATACTTTGGAAAGATAAAGAAAATCAAAAAACCGTTGTCTTTAACTTAAACATGGTGACTTATGGCACAAAAAGTGCTCCGTTCCTGGCAACAAGGGTTATTAAACAACTTGCCCGAGATGAATCTGCAAAATTCCCATTAGCTTCAGAAGTTGCGTTATCAGATGTTTATATGGACGATATCGTTACTGGTTGCCCAGACGTTACTTCAGCCAAACTTTTGAAGGTTGAACTAATTGAAATGTTTCAAACATGCGGTATGAGCCTTCACAAATGGAATTCGAACTGTGAAGAACTTCTTGAAAATCAAAAACAAATTCGAGACGAGCATTCATTTGCTCCAGATTCAGAAGCTACGATCAAAACCTTGGGAATGGTCTGGAAATTTAAGGAAGACCAGTTTATCTATAAGGTATCTGTAAAGCCACAAAATTTCTATACTAAACGAGATGTATTATCAACGATTGCTAAGTTATATGACCCATTTGGATTAATCGGACCTGTTATTTGCAGAGCTAAAATTTTTATGCAGAAACTTTGGTTAGAAAAACTGAAGTGGGATGATAAATTACCAGAAGAATTCGTCAATGAATGGCATTATTTTGTTAGCTCTTTAAAAGAAATTGAGCATATCACAATCAACAGGTATGTCTTAAAAGAGAAGGTTGCAGTTATCGCACTTTTTGGATTTTGTGATGCCTCAATCTCTGCCTATGGAGCTGTTGTTTACCTAACTTGTTACACTCGAACTAGATCTCATACCTCTAAAGTACTCGCTAGCAAATCTAGAGTCGCCCCGTTGAAGACTTTATCGATACCTCGTTTAGAATTATGTTCTTGCTGGTTACTTGCGCAACTGGTCAACAAAGTTCTTGTTTCTTTGAAAATGACTATTGACAAGGTAGTTTTATTCTCGGACTCTACCATCGCCTTGGCATGGATCAGATCACTTCCTCATCAGCTAAAAACCTTTGTTGGCAACCGAGTTTCCAAAATACAATCTTTAACCTCAAATCATCAGTGGAAACACATCTCTTCCAGTGACAACCCTGCGGATGTTCTTTCCCGTGGTGTTGATCCTAAAGAACTTAAAACCTTGGAATTGTGGTGGAATGGACCACAGCTTGCCTTTGAAGAAATTCTAAATTCTCCGAATGAAAGTGGAATGGACTCTCCTGATAAAGAACTATATTTAAGTGAACTAAAACAATCTTCGAACGCTAACTTGATTCTCACATCTAATAATGGCTTTATTAACCAAATTCTTGATTTAAGTAATAGCTATGTTAAATTAATTAGAATTCTTAGCTTTATTTTTAGGTTTCAATACAATTGCAGAAATAAAGAGAAAAAACGTGGACCTATCACTAATGAGGAATTTAATGAGGCTAAACGATATTTAATCAAATTAGTACAGGTAAAAGTATTTTTCAAAGAATTAAGTTCTTTAAAGAAAAAGGAAAGGTTGAAGGACAGTCATGTAAGTAATTTAAATATTTTTCTAGACAATGATGGATTAATTCGTGTTGGAGGTCGACTTAATTATTCAAATTTGTCATTTGACCAAAAGCATCCTATTTTGTTACCAAGAGATCATAAGCTAACTATTTTAATAATGCAATATTTCCACCTAAAGAATTTGCACGTTGGTGCTCAAACATTATTTAATTTTGTTAGACAAGAATTTTGGCCTTTAAATGGCAGAAATAACGCTAGAAAAATTGTCCATAATTGCATTACTTGTTTTAAAAATAAACCTAAAATAGAAGAACAATTAATGTCATCATTACCAAGGGAAAGAGTGACGATTAGCCCTACCTTTTTTAACACGGGTATTGATCTATGTGGCCCATTTTTTATAAAATATAAAAACCAACGTAAAGGTGTTGTAAGCAAAATTTATGTTGCTATTTTTGTGTGTTTTTCAACTAGAGCTATTCATTTAGATATTTTAACTGATTTGACCTCGGATGCTTTAATTTCAACTTTGAAGAGATTTTTTGCTCGACGTGGTGTTCCCGCGACAATATTTTCAGACAACGCTACGAATTTTGTCGGAGCTAATTCTGAACTGAAAAAACTGTACAAACTGGTACAAAAGCCATCTGATGATTTAGCATCATACTTAGTATCGCAGTCAATATCTTGGAAATTTCTTCATCCCAGATCTCCGAACTTCGGGGGATTGTGGGAGGCGGGAGTCAAATCTTTTAAACATCATTTAAAGAGAACAGTGGGAAATTCAAAATTGACTCTGGAAGAATTTTTAACGGTAACTAATCAAATCGAGGGAATTTTGAATAGCAGTCCACTTATTCCACTCTCTTCGGACCCTAATGATTTTGAAACCCTAACCCCTGGCCACTTCTTAATAGGTCGCCCAATCAATGCTATTCCAGAACCTGTATTAACCAATATGCCAGAAAATAAACTTTCTCGATGGCAAAAAATATCTAAATTTAATCAAATTATTTGGAAAAAATGGACACGAGATTATTTAAATCATTTACAGCAAAGAGGCAAATGGCTTTTTGACAAAAATAACATTACCACTGGAACACTAGTACTACTAAAAGATGACAAATTACCAATTTGCACTTGGTCTATTGGTAGAATTCACGACACCATCCCAGGCAAAGATGGAAAAATACGAGTAGTCTTAGTAAAAACACCTCGTGGTATTTTTAAACGTAGTATATCTAATATTTGCATTTTACCTTTAAATAATATGGAGAGTTAAAAGAGTTAATTTATCTATATCTTTAATTTGTATAGTCTGCTGAAGTATTTGTATGGAAGTGTATTTATAATTATATAAGTGTATGGTGTTTTACTGTATTGTGATCTACATATTAATTTTGTTTGTAAATTTTGAATTGTATTAATCTATGTATAATTTGAATATTGTACAAATATGGCTGTAAAATTGTTATTTTCTTGAAATCACTAGGATTTCAAAGTCGGGCGGTATGTTTACGCCTGGTTAAAGGTTGAACTGTAACCGTCGTTACTTGGCGACTATGAGTTGGCTGCAACAAGTGTTTGCCCAGTTGAACTTTGTCTTTCGCTCGAGTAGGAAGCTTCATTCGGAAGCATCCCTAAATAAATGAGCCATATCGTTGGCTAACGTCAATAAATCTTTGATAACTGAAACTTGCCAGTTTATTTGAACTTTCTTCGTACAGTCCAGATCGACCAATCTCCATGCATATATAAATATTTATATAACATTAAATCGAGCTCTATTGGTCCAAATAACATCAGAGTTATGAAAACGGATTAATACCCATTATCTCTGAGAAATTATTTCACTTTTTAGCATAGTTTAGTTTCATAAGCATTTTTTAAATAAATAAATGTTAAGCTCATTGCATTTTATTAAGTATATAAGTATGGCTAACTGTTATACGCATAATGTTTTTAGTTTTTTAAAATCTATATTTTGCAAGGTAGAAAACGTGATTCATTTATCAGAAATAAAACTCGAAAGTGATTGAAGTTTTACCTTTTTCAGGAGTAATATTTTAAACATGATTCCATCAAAACTATTTGAATGACAAAAAGTTCCGCCGCCGTAAAAATATTTTGAAATTATTGGAAATTTTCACTTATTTTAGAAATGTTCTATATAATTTATATATATAAAACAGTTCCATGACTGACTGACAGATAACGCACAGACCAAACCGCTGGACCTAAAGGGCTGAAGTTTTACATGGAGATTCTTCTTATAGTGTAGGGGTAGAATAAGACAGATTTTTGAAAAATTCTTCTTAGATTTTTTTAAATTAAATTTTTAAGCTGTTTTTGTAACTTTTTTAAAATTTGCATTTAAAATAATAATCTCAGGCCTATAAAATTTATATAACGAGAAAGATTATAAAAATTCCTTTAAAATGAAATCTTTTTTGAATCTTTGCCTCTTTTCTGATTTTTCGGGAATTTTTAAAGATAAATTTTTAGAGTTCAATTTATTAAATGCTAATCACGTGCTTTCTTTTATTTTTGTGATACTTTAAACTAATTTTTCGTCATGTGCATAACAACGAAATAAATTGACAATTTTTTTTTCTTTTCTTTCTAGTACGGCAGACGATCGGAATTATCCAAAAAATATTAAAATACACTAAAAGATATGTTCCTCAAACTATACTATATTAACTCTACTATATGCATTTGTATGATCTATTAGATTTAATTTGAATATTTTATTCTACATTATTTTGTTTATAAATATATCTTTTACGATTTTTATATTATATATATATATGTATATATATATATATATATATATATATATATATATATATATATATATATATATATATATATATATATATATATTTGGCATTAATTGCATTCATTGACCGTTGTATTTATCATAAATATATTTCCTTTTGCATTAATTGTATACATTGACCGTTGTATTTAATTTGAATGTACTTCGTGGCGAAGCACGGGTATTCTGCTAGTTTAATATAAAATACAACCATTTCCGTGAAAAGCTTAATGGTGCGCTTAACACTCTATACTTGGTATAAATGTTTTATTTTTTGTATGTATCCAAGGCACGTAATGTTTTGAGTGGAAAAATTACTTTAGTGAACCCTCTTATTTTGTTGAGCTTTGATATTCATGTTACTTTAATATCTCCAAGACTCATACCACAATTCTCCGATCTGAAATGCAAGTATGGTTCCCTTGGCATCTTTATCATCATTACCAAAACTGTTGGCTTTCAAGCCAAGGTTATTTTCTGAGACTTCACATAGAATATGAGAAATATCCCATACATAAAATAACACTTACGAGAAAATCGAGGGCTGAAAAGAAACACTCTACCTTAACACACGCATAGAAACTTTAAAATAAGCTTTTTTCGGGAGATAAAGTAACTGTTATTTCGTGACTCTTGCATTCCATGCTCGTCCACTTTCTTAAAATCTAAAACAATTTGGGGATTTATAGAAATACATTTAGTGACCACTTTCCTTTGTATTCCCTTTTTTAAAGCATTCCCTATCTGGAAGATATTTTATGTTACATATCACATGATATCATGCCGTTTCCTCGAACAAAAGAATGTGCTAGACGAAATTCTTTACTTCCTATAATTAATTGCTTGAACAGACATTTGCAGATCATTGCAGCATTCACACATGTCCCACATAATACAATAAATCTAGTATTGTTATTTAGGTACTGTTACATTTTATTTAGTTTTACTTAGGTCCTTTTACTCATACAGATCTTAAATTGCAAAGAAATCAGTTATATTATTATTCAACTTCTTCGAGTCACGCTTTGTTCTCCAGACGATAGATTTATTAAATATTAAATATGTATGAGCTAAATTTAAAAATATTGAAAACGACTCATTTTTAGCAATACAATGGGAATTGGTATTGTTTTATAGTGCTGCAGTTTAATTCACGTCACCTTTTATAAAGTACTAGCGGCCCGTCCCGACATTGTCCGGGTTGAACAAAATATTATACCAATAAATTTCCAGTTGATAGCCAATAAATTGTAAATCTTTTTTTACCTTAAATGTCCAATAAAAAGCGTACTTCCAAATGTAGTTTTCTTCAATAAACCCTTTAACGTTGCCAGTTTCAAAAATCTTTTTTGTATTTATGAATAACTCCTCTACTTGAATCTTAAAAATATTAAACCTTTTCCTTACGGGGTGGGATAGCATATAACCGAAGCACATACTCTCGAAAAATACGGTTTGATGTCGGCAGAGATATAGTCTAGAATTCCACTTCGTTGTGACTTTCCTAAAGTCTTTGCCCCCAAAAAACAATTGGGTGACATTCTGGGAACGGAGGGTCAATCTTGCCGAAAAGGACTGAATAATAATCTTTTGTCGTTCTAGCTAGAGGCTATTTCTTTACAGGCGAGAGACATCAGAAGGGCGGTTCACCCGCGGTTCATCCATTTTCAGCCTTTTGAGAGATGAAAGAGGCAAGGAGTGCTGATGAACTACTATTGAAATTCTTCTTTAATAATAAGAAAGCAATTAACCACTCTTTTCCCTGACCCCCGACGCTGAATGTCCCCCACGTAAAATGGGGATAGGAAGTAGATAACATTTTCCCGTTGTAAAGAGCGATTTTGAAAAACGGAACCCGTAAGCTAAAGGGTATTGCTATGGTTACTTGACTGCGGTTGACAAAGGAAAATATGTAAGGTACATTTTAATGTACAAAAGTTGTACATTACCCTCCAGATACAAAATCTGCTCTCTCTCTTTATATATTATTATAGAAGTATAGATACAAATTGGTATCCCAAAATTAGAATAAGAGATGAAATAAAAATACAAAAATAAAAAAGGATTTCAAATAAAGAATATTTTTAAAATTATTTTAAGCACCTAAAATAATATTCAAAGTAATATTACGTAATTTATTAATTAAAGTTAATTTTATAAAAGAAAGAGGTGTGCTTGAGACCGTAGTTTTATTCAAAAATAAAAAAGGATTTTAAAAAAAGAATGTTTTTAAAAATTATTTTAAGCACCTAAAATAGTATTCAAATAAATATTACGTTAGTTATTAATTAAAGTTAATTTTTTAAAAGAGAGAAGTTAAGAGATGAAATAAAAATACAAAAATAAAAAAAGGATTTTAAGTAAAGAATGTTTTTTTTAAATAACATTAATTTTTTTTCAAATAATATTCCCAAAATAATATTCAAATTAATATTACGTTAGTAAATAATTAAAGTTAATTTTTTAAAAGAAAAAGGCGTGCCGGAGAACGGCTAGGTTCAAACCACTATTGTCAGAACAGAAGCCCACCGCGATAGCACCACGCTAAGGGTCGTAGAAGACTTCCGCACAAAAAGCGGTAGAGGATAGTAGCGGTAACAATGGAGATTGTTAGGATTAAGCACCTAACTTTATTTCTACTGATCAGATATACATAATATATAGCCTATGTCCATCTGGAATAATGTACCTTTCAAATAGTGAAAGAATTTTTCAAATAGGTGCAGTGGTTCTGGAGATTACCCTCCACGTACAAAATCACTCTCTCTTTATAGATAAGTATAGATAGATTATAGAAGTATAGATACACATTGGTATCTCAAAATTAGAGTAAGAAATGAAATAAAAATACAAAAATAAAAAAAGGATTTTAAGTAAAGAATGTTTTTTTAATTATTTTAAGCACCTAAAATAATATTTAAATTAATATTACGTTACTTAATAATTGTGTGCACGCCGCCATCTTGGATTTTTTTGCGCCAACTTGGCGATTTTACCGTGTTTTTAGGAGTGGAAAAATTCTCGCCAATGTGTTTTAAGCAGTGTTTTCAAAACGCTGGACTTTGAATTTTTTAGCTTTTTTAATAAAAACCACCTGTTTAAATTATGAAACTTAGAAAAAATTTTGAAAAATCATTTAAACGTTGGACTTAGATTTATTTTTGGGTTTTTAATAAAAACCACTTTTTTAAATTATGAAACTTGGAAATTTTTTTGAAAAAATCTTTCTCAAATATTGGAAATTTTGGGTTTTTCTTTTAGCTTTTTTAATAAAAACGACCTTTTTAAATTATGAAACTTAGAAATATTTTTGAAAAATCATTTAATCGTTGGACTGAGATTTTTTTTGTCATTTTTAATTAAAAAGTACCTTTTCAAATTATGATCCATATGAAAAATTTGGTCAAATGAATTTTACTTACAGATAAAATTTCAATGCCAAGTATTCAGTTTGCCGTAACTCTTTGACTAATAGCAATGAATCACCAAAATATTATGCCAATATATTGTTAATTAGAAAAAAAATACAGCATTTTCGTACCACCTAAATAACTTGCAATTTAAAAATTATCTCAAATTCAGCTTTGAAAAATGTAAAATAATTATGAACCCATAAATTTATGGTGAGTAACCAGATCCTCTTTTTTTTTTGGGGGGGGGGGGGCTAGGGCATTGTGGTAATGAAATTTTACTTCAGATTTCACCTTAACCAAATATTTGGTGCATACAATAAAATCGGGACAAGGATTATTTGACCATTTATCCTGCTGTGTTGGAAATAAGAAAAAAAAAAACTTTTCCTAAACCAATAACTTAACCTTAACTAACTTCTTAACTTAGGTTCCTGGGGAGAGAGAAGTTGAACTTCAGTTATTTAAATTTATTTGTAATCCACTACAACTTGGAATTATAAAATATTTTAAAATATATTGTATTTAAAATGTATACTGTATTTTACATTTTACGAAAAAATGATGGCAGATAATTTTTATTTCAAATAAATGAAATGGTGTATCATTATAGTATACTAATTGACAATCGATAAACAAAATTAAAAGGAACTTAAATTTAATAAGTTAACGAAAAACTGATAATGGATTCAAAAATTTTCAACAAAAAGACTCTTAGTTTTAAAAATAATTTACTCTTTTGAGTATAGTCAATTTGACTCAGATTTCCAGTTCAAGGCCGAGATCTGACCTAAAATTATTATACTGTAATTACAAGATCACATCAGAAATAACTGTTTGATCTTAAAATTAGAGAATTTGACATTGGGTTATTTTTACCAGAACGCAATAATTATCGCCATGCGAAATGCGCCAAAACCTGGCGGAAAAATCCAAGATGGTGGCCGTGCACACAAATCTAGAGTATCCCCCCCTAACTTTATTTCTACTGATCAGATATACATAATATATAGCCTATGTCCATCTGAAATAATGTACCTGTCAAATTGTGAAAGAATTTTTCAAATAGGTGCAGTGGTTCCGGAGATTACCCTCCACGTACAAAATCCGCTCTCTCTTTATATATTAGTATAGATATGCCCGTTTGTTTTTTGAGAACAAGAAATTTGTGTGTTACGTGTTCAATTCAGAATAGTTAATATAAAAAGTAACTTATTTTCTAAAGGCAATATTTTTTCCTTTTCTTCTAAATCCCACTCTAACCCTACAACTATTTTAACTTTGAGTTCTCCATGACAGATTTCATAACAGATTGTTGCCTAAATTTCTCGATTTGATTTTACTATTATTATAATATTAATATTTATTTGATGCCATTTTTTCTTTAGGATGATTAAATTTTTTATGATTATTAATACCATAAAATTAATTTTCAGTAGGACCTGTCAGATACATACACACACACACACACACACACACACATATATATATATATATATATACAGTGGAATCTCGATCGATCGTTTTCGGATCCATCGTTTTTCCATATGCGTCGTTCATTTTATCCAGTCCCAACGATCATATTGCTTTGTTATGTTTCCGCATCTATCGTTCATTTCAATCAGTCCCTTGAAAAACAATAGATCGAGATTCCACTGTACATATATATATATATATATATATATATATATATATATATATATATATATATATATTTATTTATTTATTTATATACATGCGCACATATATATAGATACATATGTACATAACACATACATATATCATATATACATACAAAAGAGGTAAGCAACGATAAGTAATCCTACGTTAATAACCCGCGGTAGTTTCGTTAGAAGAGACTACCTGAATTTTTTTTTTAATGAGAAGATCGGTTGTCAAAGCTTTCAAATCAGTTTCAGTTCATTTCCATGATACTCTTTGTATAGACAAAAAAATTTATTCTCATTTTGTTAGTGACTAGGACATTAAATAAATATATTTATAAATTTAAAAAAAGTAAATTTTTTGAGCTAGTGGCAGTTATTCAAACACTTACGCCTATCCCAGAAAAATAAATATGAGCAATTTTAAATACACATTTAAGGTGAGTAGAAATCTCATCTCGCTCGACTTCATCCCCAAAAGGCCGGAAATTCCCTACTAAATGACTAATTTATTTTGGGAAGCATTTACCTTAACCAAGTTTCCGGGGCTCTGAGCCGGTAATCTTTTGTTTAAATCAAATATTAGGAAAAATTCCTCCGAGCATTCTTACATCCATTTGTTTACAGACGTGAACAGAAAAATTTTCGCTTCCCCAACATAATATGAATTTTTCTCGGGCCACTAATATTTTGCTTATGATAGAAATAAATTTCGGGCAAATAACTTCAGAACTTCCACCGTTTTAATCAATGTCGCCGTTCCTCGTGTTTTCTTTGTAGCTTACGTAACAAAATATATGTGCACAAATGTGTCAAAATTTATTATTTACCCGCATATTTGCAAGTAGAGCTAATCTGGTATTTTAATATTCAGTAGTTTCATATCCAGCACGCGTAAAACGTAAAAGAGACTAGGTTTAAGTCAAGTAAAAAAAAAAAAAAATGTTGTCGACAGTGATATTTTGCCGCTCATCAATTTAAAAAAATGCACGAAAAATAGCCTCTGTTCTTATTTTATTACAAAAGTCGAATCAGTTTATTGTAATAAGGAGCAAAAGATTTAATACGTATTTGTCACCCAAATAATGTTTGTTTCTGAGATTGTAGCATAAAAACTATAATTACAAGATAAAAAGAACTTTTTATATACCATGTTTTAAAATTTTCTGTTGAATCATATAACCCTGACAATTCTATGTATTAATAAATGCTTATCTAAATTTTTTTTTGATGAATTATCCCATCAACTTGAAAGAAAATGAAGTTAATTGGAAGTTAACTTGCATTTCACTTGTTTGACTCGTTGCATTTGACTAGTTCCCTTTCCGGCCAATAGATGGCTGCACCAGTCCAGAAAACAAATTAATAGAAAATAACTGAAAATTAATTTAATTCTGCTTAAAGATGGCTAAAAGTATTAAAAAATGCACTGTCATCGTGTTCTGAGCTATTCTAAAAGTTTCAAATGTCTAGCTAGTCGGGAAGTTAGTTAAAAATCGATTGCAAGATTTGTACTGGACAAACACACACGCAAACAAACACACAAACAAGGAAGTAACTTAATAAAAGCATTGTAATAAAATTGCAAGTAATATGAAGATCCCTAAAATTACTCCGTGTAAGCAGTCTCCGTCTTACGCACATTTCAGTTATTAAGTTTTATAGATGTTAACAACTATATAATTATGCAATATATGAAATTATTTATGTAATATATGGAATTATTTTGTCCCTTAATTAATTTTTAAAATGTGAGGTAACCCCCTTGAGGTAACTGATTTGGTTAGTCCTCCTGATGACGAGACCAGTCGGTTACCTCGATATATGGTTTAGTTCCGTTACTGCTACAGAATCTTGCATTATGGTGCTTTGAGTCCTAAGTGCGTGATTTCTGTTTATTTTTGCCTACATTCTTCCTGCTAATAATTATCTTGCTTTGTTGAATTATTTACTTTTAGTTATATTTTACACAGTCATTTTACTGTGTAAAGAACACAGAAAAATTCTTCACCACCCCAAAAAACTGTTTTATAATAAATACTCTGTGCCACCGCAATTTCAGAAATACTGAATTATACAACGCATTCCTGAAATTATGTTTCAATGAGTTCCTGACTTACATACATTAAGAAATGAATTACAGAAGAAGCAACTCTCTAAAACTGTTTAATGGAGGTGTGCTGTAATATGGCATTGGGCTCAAGATAGCCTAATGCTAGCGCATCATCTTCGGGTGCTAAGTATGCTCGAATCGCATCCCAACAAGCCTCATTTAAACCTCCATGTCTAGGCCGGATATGGGTACGGTAAATCCGTTGACCGGGAAGTACCTCACGAGGTCAGACAGGATGGGAGAGTGTATGATCCCACTAGATACCTCCCTTGAAGGTACTCAGTCAAAGTGGAGATGGCAGCTGGCTAAATCGGACTCCAGCCCTTGTGGTGCCACAATAAACTAGAGTCGCACCCCTGAACCCGTTAATCTATATGGACATGGTCTGGAATAAAAATTCGGGCCATGGGCATTAGAAACAGCAACATTATAGCTATACTAACTGGCTTCAATGTGTATCTAGCTTGAGATTCTTTTAATGATAATATATAAATTATGATCTAATATAAAGTTTTTTTGCTCTTCTTTAATGTTTATAATTGAGTTTTTATAGTGAGTCGGCCCGTTTCAATCATATCGTATGATGTATTTGAATTAAAATGGCAAGTACTGTTTTGGAGACATTGTGCATGTTGAAACAAAGTGGCCATCTTTAGACTCTTTGAAAATTGAACGAATAATAATATGGTCTGAGAAATTTTGGGTCATTAGTAGCCCTGAGAAAATCAGACTGAAGAGGATAAAACGATTTTTAAAGGAACGTAAAATAATTATGTAAGGAATTCGTTTTAAATAAAATCGTAAAGTGTAGGAAATTTTGTATAAAATACTGTAAATCTCTGTTGTATAAAATACAACAGAGTCTTGACAATGCGAGGTTGCCAAAACCGGAACCAACATGATATTGCTCGAGCGGAATTTTCTTAATCGAGCTCAATGAATAATGAATATAAAGCTGAATGTCGTATAAATTATTTTTACTAAATAATGATGTATAAAAATGAAGATTATCACATTAACAATAAAAAAATATTCATATAATTCTCCCATTTTTTACACGCAGAATCCTTTTCCTGGAATACTCGCTCTATATCATCTTAGAAAAATAACATCAAATAGTCATGTTTCTTAGGTATCACTTTATGGAAACTAAATGGATACAGGAAAAGTCTTTAGCAATACTGCATCCTCCGTATTATTCTGTTTCCTTCTGATTTGCCGGTTTCTTGTTCATCTTATTCTGAAAACTTTTCCTCAATAATTGTGTAAATAACCATAATCTGTAATTTTTTTTCTTCAGCATTTTCGGAGAGCAACCAGTTACGCAGTTGTCTCTCGCTCTCTAACACTGAGATAATTAGCAAAATTAGGTTTTGTGAGATTAACTTTTCTAGAATTTTTTTCATTTAAATTTTCTCTTTCTCCTTCATACTTGAGGAGATTACGCAAGACTTAGCTCCTTCAGCAGATTACACTAATTTCCCTCAGCCTTTGATTTATTGGCCTACACACTAAATGTCATTTTCATCGTTTATGCAGGGCTGATAAAAAATAACCATATGAAAAGAAAAAAAAGCATGGGCGAAAAATTCGGGTTAAGTGGAACTTGATTTATTGAGACTCTGCTGTAATTTAATTCCATTTCATCTAGCAGGACAGAAAAAAAAACTCCGAGAAAAGTGAGAAAAACTGAATTATACAACACAAAAACTGTGGGTTTCTTTTACTGAAATTCAATACAACAAATATGGTCCGTAATGGAGTCATATATTTTTTAATAGATTATCCTGAGTTGAGAATAAACAGAGTAAAATGTTTTGATAAAAATACGGGACCATGGGTTCTCGTATCTAAGATAAAGATTGATAGACTGTGATTTTCAGGCTTGCATCAATTTTTGCCAAATGCCCCATCGAGGAGGATTTTTATCGGTCATCCATATCAATCATCACAAAAATAAAGTTACCAGATTGAGCCTCTTAAAGCAAGAGTAATAAAAACAAACATTTGAAACATTTTATAAAATACAGAAGACAAACACACACACAACCCATTATTTATCATGTTTTAAGTTTAGGAGAAATATGAGTCCCTTTCATGTTTTATTGCTACTGTCTGTCTGCTAAAAGACAAATATTTAATTCCCAACAGGTTTTTTTTATCACATCAGAAAAGTGGTGCTACACCTCGATAATGTGGTTCAAATTTAAGGGAGAAGAAGGAACTCGAAAATGTTCTAGTACGTTTTGATACATGGCAAATCGGCGACAAAAGTCCTCAAAAATACGGTTTGAAACCAATATTCTTCACAAGCTCCATATTGTGTTTTATAACTTTGAAGTGATGGTTTCGTGAAGTTTGTAGAGAGTATAACAGAATCCCAAAGGAAAAAGAACCAAGTTGAAACAAATCCTTTCAGTAATTTGATTTCTTTATAGAATAATAGGTCTACGATTTCCTTCATTTCACGTTTCAATCTGGTACCCCTAAACGATGTATGGTAATTGTGATTATAGGCTTCTTTCGTCCTAAAAAATATTGTATTCCCTAAACAAATATTTTTCAATTTTTTAAACTTTGTTTCCTCAACCAATATTCTTCACAAGTTCCATATTGTGTTTTACAACTTTGGAGTGAAGCTTTCCTGAAGTTTTGTAGAGAGTTTAACAGAATTCTAAAGGAAAAAGAACCAAGTTGAAAGAAATCCTTTCGGTACTTTGATTTTTTAAATTGAATAGTAGGTCTACGATTTCCTTCCTTTCAAGTTTAGATCTGGTACCCCTAAACGATGTATGGTAATTATGATTATAAGCTTCCTTACTCCTAAAAAATATTGTATTCCCTAAGCAAATATTTTTCAATTTGTTTTAAACTTTGTTTCCTCTTTTACATTTCATTATGGCAAATGAGTTAAAGCTGAGAAATGAATTAAGCTGTTTCATTATAAAAGTTTTTAAGAAAAAAAAATAAAAAAACTGATGATGAAATAGTTATTCAAAGTGTTATGGTTATCCAGAAAACAATATGCCATGGTCTTGATTCCCTTAAAAGAGATTTTTCGAGGGTAAAATAAAAATGTTTGAATGTGTGACAGTGTCAGCATCTTCACAACAATCTAGTATTACTAAAATAAATGTAACTTGGCTTTTAGTTAAAATAAGAGCAAAATTTAACTTGAAACATACATATTTGGTTTCAATAAAAATCTTGAAGGGAAAAAATATGTATTTTAATTGTAAATTTTGACCTAAAGTTTAAAGGATACAAAGTTTCATATTTGTGTCTGTAATTTTAACACGAATGCAATTTTGGGCAATATGTTTTAGGTATTTCCTTTGTTAGATCAAAGACAATATCACAACCACAAGATATTAAAATGTTAACTGTCAATAATTTCCGAATTGTAATAACAATTTTTCTGGAAGCAAAATTTATGCCTCCCCCCAAAAAGATTTTAAGTTCTACTACTTTCAGACACTTCGAAAAGATTGTACCAACGATAACGTTGTCTCTGAAAATACAAGTTCCTGGCCAATGTTCGACGGCGATTCCTTCCCATAAAAACTTTTATGCGGGTCCGAAAAATATCTTTTGATTAGCATTACCGATGCATAAATCTTTTACCTTGTTATCGAGAATCTCTCGAGCGGATAGATTGTTAAGTGTAATAAAAATAGAAGTTAATAGCTTCCCCGCGTCCCGAGTGAGATCGTTAAATAATCGATACTCTACCACATAAGAGCAGTTTATAGTCATTCTTTTTATTACTACATTTGGGATATCTTAACACAAGTTTAGGTTTTATTTATTATTAATGGGTAGAAAATTTCAGGTAACTGCATTGTTTAATTACCTTGATGACACTCTCTCTTCACATATGTGTGAGTGTAAATAAATAAACAGATATTTATATCATATATATATATATATATATATATATATATATATATATATATATATATACATATGTGTGTGTGTGTGTATTGTTGCAAATGTCCTAATTTAAGTAAATATTTTTTTTAAATTTTTTTTTACTAAACCCAGATTGTCTAGCAAGGCTAGACAATCTCCATGAAACCAAAAATATCTAAAAAGTCTAAAAACAGTAGAGGGTCCAGAAGGATATCGTCCTTTGTAAAACCCAAACAAGTCAAAAGATGAACAGGGGAGGCCATGTAGTAAATAATGACATCCGGCTAGCTGGACATGTACTTTATTACACAATTCATTTTGGCACAAAACACATATATACCACGGACGAACATATACGCATTTTAAGAACACGCACATTTAGCACATAGTTACAGCAACGCACACACTGGACACACACTCGATTACGTTGTTAACACCAAACTACTTCGACATGTACACCTACAGTAATACAAATACACTAATGGTACCACTGAGTCTACTATCTAATCTCGGCGGAGGGGAGGGGGAAAAGTTAGGTCTCTCGCCTTCGCGGGGAAGAAAATTATATTTGTTACAGTATATATCTGTGTATGTGTAATGATATAGTTTTTCAAAGCTGTGGTTTGAATCTAGTTCGGAGTGTTTGCAATAGAACTAAGGATTTTAGAGTGCAATAATGAGACTTGTTACTGAATATCCAACATAATTTAGCAGTGTAATGATTAAATCGTCTGTCCTGATATGCTAGATCGAATTCTGAGAAGCGAATGATAGGTTTTTCGAAAGGAGCGGAGGGTTTAAAAATGTGATTATGTGTCAGTATTAATAGCTTATAAAAGGGGAATATATAAATAGTATATAAAAGGGGATTCCCGAACGTCCTAAAAGTAGTAGGTCTTGTGTGCTAGCTAGTTTTGTGTTGAAAAAAATAAATTGAATGAATAAATAACAAGACAAAGCATGGCATAATAGTAAAGAAAAAGTTTTATGTTCGAAAATACCATTTGATAACTTTTAAAAGCTAGATGGGTCGGAAAAGTTGTTAATTAATTGTCAGGCTGAAAATTTCTTAAGGGTGCTGTGTACTAACCCTACTGAATTCGTTCACCTCAATGTTTACCTATGGAGAAAATTTGTCTACTATTTACAGCAACATAAATTATGATAATCCAGTAATAAGGGTATTTTCAGACAGCCTGAACTGTACTTTTCAACAGGATTCATTTTATAAATTTCGTTCACCAAAGGAATTTATGAACGTTGAAAACACACTATAGCAGATTTTTCCCGTATAATTTAAATTTTAAAATACTGTTTGCAGTTTTTTTTAAAAGACGAAAAATCCCCCAAGGTGTAAAATTTCTTTCTCCATTACAGAGTACAATTTTTTTAAAAAAAACTTTAAATCCAAGTCGGCAATCCCTGGTCAAATTTTCTCCATAGCTTAAAATTGAGGTGAGCGAATCCAATGGGGTTAGAACACAGCAGCCTTAACGATTTTAAGTTCCTTGAATACGAAAGAAAAGCAACAAAATAAATTGTTTTGATATTCATTTAGTGACACTACAACACTGGAGGCATATTTTAAGGTACTTGTTGACCTCAAGAATATATCGCGTTACAAAATATTTTTGAATGATGAGAAAAAATTAATAGTGTTTGGTGTCACAGAATAAATAAAAAAAAAATTAACATATATATTTTCTTTGCGTATCAGGGATCCTTAATTGATAGTCTTGCTCTTTTATTGATATTCAAAAATGGTGTTTGCTCTTGTAAAATGTCGATAACGTATTTCATTTATAAGATTACTTTGTTATGATGTACCTGATTCGATTGTCAATACCTTTTCAGAACTCCTTTGAAAGCGCTATCAATAATTCTAAGAATGCTTAACGTAATATTATCCTATTTGAGAATGAATGGCACATTAATAAAACGTACGTGGACACTAAAATAGATTAGATAGCCACGGGAATTAATCTTGCAGCAATATGTGTGTTTTATACAACCAACGTTGTTTGGAATTAAAAATTTTAGTTTTGATTTATATATATGATGAGACTGAAACGTTAACTTTCAATGTATTTCATATTTAAAATAAAAAATTGTTTTTTCAATTCTCCGTTCCGATTTTTTTAATTCTTTAAATTTATATATAAATTAAATCAAAGATGTGAAAAAGATTTGCAAATTCCCTCTCTCAACTAGACTCACAGTGATATGATCATTTAAAATAAATGATTTAATATAAATTAAAATACATCCTCATTAGTTTGGTAGCAGAAATCTTGATTAATTCAAATTTTCTTAAAATATTATAAACTTCAACAAAATAGATGTAGTTTTCCACCCATTTCCATGAAACTAGAGCTATGCCGTCTGTCTTTTAGATGTGTCATACAAAGGGCTGGTCTGTCTTTAGATGTGTCATACAAAGGGATGGTCTGTCTTTAGATGTGTCATACATTATATGGCTGTATAATCTCAAGCTTGAATAATTGGAAATATTTAGTATGTAAAAAATCGTTAGCCTTTATCAACATTTTATCGATAGAAAGATAACTCGAACTTCATAAAGTGTGCCAATTGTTTTTTTTTATGTATATGTAATAGAGGAAAATTGGGAATTCAGCTGTAAAAAATAACGTTTTTTCAGATATTGCATAAACTCTAAACAGTTCCGAGAAATGTATTGAAGAAGAAAACTACTGTGTGATGAATTAATCTATTTAAGATTAAACTTTGACGTTTTGAATAAAACCTTTCATTTTAGTGAAATTTTCCGTTGAGGTTGTACCTGATTTTTGAAAGCTTCTAAATGAAAAAATTCCTTAGTTATAATATAAGGGTGTTGGGAGCGAAGTTGAAAATGTAGTGTTCCTAACCTTGTTGGAAGAAATTGTTGAATGCTTTTAACCGACTGTCATGTTTATACACGGCAAAATTTTTCTGAAAAATTTAAGCACCATCTTAAGCTATGCAAAAGGTTTCTGCTTGGGCTTTTTTAATCACTTTTTTACATACAGAAGCATATTTTTGAATTTTGTTTCTGCATTTTTAAGCTGCTATTCTAAGAGGTATACTTTCCCAAATCTTTTAACATTTTATCATATTCAAATAATAGAAAATTTCAGTTTCACAACGAATACTTGTTTAGCGACAATATTTGTTGAAATACGTGGGAAAATATCAACTTACGAAATGTTTAAAGATTAGAACACTGCGAACTTAGCATTTCACAATGTGTTTCGGAAATATAGTCGAATTCAATTGTAATGACCACGAAGATACCAATACTTTGCTGGTAATAATCTTAAAACGTAGAGTAAACTCCTGCAAACAACCCCATAAAATGTGTTGTTATATTTTTGTTTGGTATAGGAAAAAAGAAATTTATTAATTTGCTTTCAAGTTTTTTATCATTTTCGTCCGTTAGTTTTGATCGGACAATAAAAGCTCAAAAACTTTGCAGTTTTTCTGCGTGTATAAATTTTTTGATTCGGTGGAGACCCGTGTTTTAATATTCACTTGCAAAGAAATCAGCAATGTATTTCATATTGAACCATTTTGTCAGTACATCGTCCAAAGTCTCAATAAAAAATTTTCAGTCCTTCTCAGTCCTTCGTTGTCTTATCGAAATCTTCAAAACCTTCTCCTCGGTCTTCAGCAATGCTAAATTCGCAGCGAAAGATGGATCGCATCATCAGCTCCGACATTCTTCCTGTCATTATTTGAACCGCGAAAAATCTTACAATTTTCCCCCAACAGATAAAATTTAACTTTTTTCTCCCTGCCTATCAGAAATTCAAAGTTGAATACGCTAAACGTGCAGACAATGGAAGTGACAGACCGTGAAAATATCGATCTCCTGTTCCCTTCCTCTTCCTGTCGATGAAAAACTGTCGAACGGAATCTGTTGTAGGCTTGACACTGATTTTTGTTGACAGAATGCATTGTCTTTGAAATTAGTACCAAAGTGTTGACGAAGAAAATCGACGAAAATAATACATGAGAAAAAAAAAATTGATCTACTAAATTCGACTTTTGCGTGAAATAAAGGAGTTTTAGCTGTGTGCGCTTAATGTTGAACCAAACATAGTATTTCCATTTTTCCCAAAAATACGTTACGTCATCATTGAATCAGAGCTAATTTCAAACGAGTTTGACTGCATCACAATCCGAAATTTAATCTTATGTATTTGTTAAGGAGTATAATCGGAAAATACTATTCAAAAGGGTTAATGGCTTAACATAATTTTACGTACTATGAAATCAACTGCATTAATACCCCCTTTTCTTTCGAAACACCTGCACGCACTCTACATTCCTGTGTGCACTTAAAGAATACGGAAAATAGGTCTGTAATATGTCCATTAGAAATGCCATTCAAAATAATTTCTGTGACAGATCGAGATGAACAGATAGAATCACCTCTGAATACTTTTATTCTATGAAAACTGTAAAGCGTCTACATTTCAACGAGTACTTTGCTAATAATCCGTTAAAACATATACATTTACAAATGATATATTGGGAAAAAACAGCGTTTAAGAAAGTGCCTATCACTTGAAATGGAGTCTCAAGATTATTGGGAAGTATTTTCTCCTCTTTTTAAAGAAACTACTTGCCATTTCCAATATAGAAACTCCATAGTGGCAGACATCCCTTTCCTCCTTACTGCCGAGTTATACGTTCAGCTCTTGTGCTGTAGTCTCAGAAATGTTGTCCACAACTGCTTAGGGGTAACAGAAAATTACGTACTCTAGAAACCATCATACCAGTTAAGGACACAACTCCTTATTAGGGACAGACATAACACAAGCAAACGGAGAAATTCTTATTAAAAAAGAGACTTTAGAAAGTCCTCAGAGTCACCAGAACACTACAATATCAATACTAAATTAAAAAGTCCTCATCTCAATTTAAAATTAGATAACTATTTGAACTTTCATCCCGTGAATCAAAAAGTGAAAATGTTGTTCTATAAATGTTCAATACATATCTTATATTCGATGTCAAAGGCAAGTTAAACTCTTACCTTGCTTACTTCATCTGTATGCACGAGATTTCGACAAGGGTTCTTCGGCGAGTTTAAGACGCGACCTATAGAAATTTGTAAGGAGTTATTGACTGAAGACCGATGAATAATATTCTACGATTTTAACACACCGCATTTAATAGACTTGAACAACACGAACTACAAACTAATCAATTACAAAGAATCGTTCCTGATTAACTGATAGAGGGACAAAACCCCTCTTAGCTGTATAGCTTTCACGCATCAACTCAAAAACATAGTTCTTGTTGCTCTCTCGGTTTCCTCTTTTTTGCCACGGTAGAAATGGGGTTAGTCTGCTTGGGGTTTTTAGAATTCGTTATCCAACAAAAGTGTTGTTTTTAGTTTGCCGATGCGGGGTACTCGTCAATGAAGTCATTTGCAAATAATCCGCGAGAATCGTCAGTTGTTTTGAATAGGGGCACCGTATAGTGAACAAGAAACTACCTCCCGGTGCCCCCTCTATTCTGACAGAGCACCCCGACCCGACCTGACTCAGGGGTGACATATGGGAAGTTCCAACATTCTCACGCCCTTTCTGACTTCATAGAGAAACTTTCAGCACCAATCCTGGATTTGATGTGCCCATATTTGGCTTTGATACGAAGATATTTAATGGCGTTTGTTGGGATTCGAACCGAGCACCCCTAGTTCCATCCCAACGCGCTACAACTAGGTTACCTCGGGTTTTCGAAAAGTGAAAACCCACAACAGAAGCGCTGTTGTTATAGTTCTCCAATTATTAATTGTTCAATAAATATAACATTTTTTATCCTCAAAGTAAGTGTTATTGCAATATTCCAGCAAAGCAGATTTAAAACTATTAGTTTCCTTTATTTCTGTGAAGTTTTATCAGCATTGCATGAAACCTGCCTCCACGACTATTTTTCATTATTTTAAACTATTAAGCAAAACAGTTATTTTCAACTAGATATTACACTATTCATTATCACCCTCTAACTAATTTCTTATCTTTAAAACATTTTAAGATAATTAAGTCATTTATTCGGAAATCTGTTTTAGTGATTAAACATTTTTAATTAATGGAATAAATAATATCACTTGAAAAGCAATTTTTTGGACCTCCATAACTATCATAACTACATGTTTTTAAATCTAGGAATATAATTACCTTTTGATCAAATTAATAAAATGAATTCATTAGTTGTCATAAATATTCATCTGATAAAATAACGACAGAATTAATATCAACTTGAATTTTCTCTTTTGCTTAGATAATCGATATATATATATATATATATATATATATATATATATATATATATATATATATATATATATATATATATATATATATATATATATATAAATGGATGTATGTATGTGTGTATGTCCTAGCATCACTCTGGAACGCCTGGAGCAATTTCAACCGAACTTCGTATACATATGGCTAACAATCTGGGAATGAACACTGGGCAGGGGGAATGGGGGCTGGACTTCTAAAAATGATCGGAAACGACTGATATTAGTGTCTAATTCATAGTTTTTGGGCTCGCTGAGCTGAATAGTGACACTCCGGATGCCGTTTAAGTGCAAGTTCAGCCCTATCAGCATTTCGGGAGGGACAGGGGGGAAGATGTGGTGAGAAATAAAATATCCAAAATGACCAAGAATAGTGTCGATTCCATAGTTTTAAGGATAGTTTTAGGGGTCGTTGAGAGGAATAGTGTCACTTCCCAGTGGTAAAGTTCCAGTTGGTAAAGTTCAGCCCCCCCCATCAGCATTGAGGGGAGGGGAGGGGGAAGAAAGGGTGAAAAGGAAATGTCCAAGATGACCCAGAGTAGTGTTGAATCCATCGTTTTCGGAGTCGCTGAGATGAACAGTAACACGTCCGATGCCAGTTGTGAAAGTTCAGCCCCCATCAGTATTGGGGGAGGGATGGGGAAAGAAAGGGTGAAAAATAAAATGTCCAAAATGACCCAGAGTACTGTTGAATCTATCGTTTTTGGGATCGCTGAGATGAATAGTGACACTCCCGATGTCGTTTAAGAGCAAGTTCAGCCCCCCCACCCCACCAGCATTGGGGTAGAAGGGGGAAGAAGTCGTGATAAAAATAAAATGTCCAAGAAGCCCGAGAGTAGTGTCGAATCCATAGTTTTAGGGGTCACTCAGATGAATTCCGACACTCCCGATGTCATTAAAGAGCAAGTTCAGTCCCCCCATCACCATTGGGGGGAAGGGGGGAAGACGGGATAAAAAATAAAATGTCCTAAATGGCCGAGAGTACTGTCGAATCCATAGTTTTCGGGGGTCTCTGAGATTAATAGTGACACTTCCGATGCCGTTTAAGTGCAAATTTAGCGACCATCAACACTGGCGGGAGTGGGAGCGGGAAATAAAATTACTTTGATTTTACACTATAGGTACAATTCATTCCTTTTCCTGTCTATTAAAAAATTGGGATAAATAAATACCCGGGCAACACCAGGAAAAAAGCTAGTTTTCAATAAAAACTTCCTCTTTAAATAATACGTTCTATTTCCTACATCTACCGCACTAATATGAATATCCTACAACAGACATTATATCCTAATGATGAGTAGTTTATTATTCTATCCAAGCGTAATAAAATTAATATATGTGAAACTAGAGAATATAGAAACTAGAGAAACTAGAGAAGTAATAACTCTTTAACTTAACATAAAAAAAATTCTTGAACGTATTTGAAAAATCATTTCAATCTAGCGTATAAAAAGTATCAGTCTTTAAAAATTTATATCAGGAAAAACGAACGATAAAACACTCTTAAAAATTGATTAAATTCAGTCAAAATCTTTATTTACAACAAATAATTTAAATTGTATAAGTTCATATAAATATATATAACGATTAGAAATTTGACTTAGAGAATATTTATCTGGAATGCAATGGAAAATTTTCCAAGTTCATTAGACCGATCTATCAGACCGATCAGACAGTCTAGCAGACCGATATTACTGAAAGTTTTCCCATCCCTAAATGGGAGTTTGTAGAGAATGAAAAGTTTGTAGAGAATGTACACTTTCAAAAACGATGAAAGTCAACAGTAAGTTATTGTGCTGACATAATGAAAAGAGATATTTTGCTTTCTGAAATGCACAGCAACTTAAAAAGGAACTAATTTTTGAACTGAAAGTAAAAAAATAGATAATAATATAACACTTTTTTTAATTAAATTTTTAAAGTTGACAAACGTATCAGAAAAAATTTTTATATCAAGCGCTAGATTTTTTTTTCAGAAAAAATTATGTGGTTAGAAAATTGAATATTTTAATGCAATTTTTCATTAAACCGCATCTATCCTATTATAATAATTGTTGTATAAGTATACAACATCAAAATATTTGAAACATTAATGTAATATGAGCCCTTCTACAAACCAAATTGATTAACTCCACTTTTTTGAATTTTTAAAATTTGAGTGTCAAAACACTTGTTTGACTCCAAACTTTTTATATTCTAATTCAATTTTCCTAAAAATGGTTAACACCACTAAATGACAAAATTTTGTTCGCGATCGAATAATTAATAATTTGTAAGCTAAACTAATAAGCGCCACACTCTAATGTAAATCACTGCAATAATGCAATTCAAACGCAGGGGAAAGTACTTGATTATAACGGAAAATTGTTTAGCAATGTTTCATCGCAATAAAATAAAATAATTAAGCACTTACAGTCTAACTTCCGCAGAATCAAGTACTTGATGATAATGGAAAATTGTTTAGTGTCGTGTGATTGCAAAAAAGGTAAAATTAATTAGTTAGTTACAGTCTAACTGCCTCATAAATAAGTACTTGTGAATTTTTAAACAATTACTTGAATTTTACTGCCAGTAGTTTTTAGAAAAAAAATCCCGTTATATCAAGATAGATGAGTCTAATAATAATTATTTGGATGTGGAAAATGATGAATCAATGGATGATAAATCAGTTTTAAATCTAATAATGATAATTATAACAGTGAAGGAACAGTTATTATTTATTTCTTGAGAAAAATATTTAATAAAAAATGTATGATAATGAAGTTTTTTTCTGTAATAAAATAATAATTTGAAGATTGAATTTGATGTCATTACTTTCTTTTCACTTGCCAAATCGATTAACTCCGTTAGTCACGGAAAAATTGTAATAATAATAACGATTTTTCTATGAATATTCTATCTTATACATTTTATATGTCATTGGGTAAATGCAACATCTACAATAATACATTCTACGATGTTTATATTTTTTTCCAAGGCTATTCTATCGTATACATTTTATATGTCATTTTGTAAAAGCTACTTCTACAATAATACATTCTACAATGTTTATTTTTTCCAAGGATATTCTATCTTATACATTTTATATGTCATTGGGTAAAAGCTACATCTACAATAATACATTCTACAATGCTTATTTGAATTCATATTTTAAGAGGAATTTTTAAAAAATGTATATTATTTTATAAATTTTTTCCACTTTTTGTTTTATGGAGTTAATCGATTTGGCAAAAGGACGGCTCATATATTATTTGCTGAATATATATTCACATTATGTTAACTGTAAAGCTACATCTACAATAATACATTCTACAATGCTTATTTGAATTCATATTTTAAGAGGAATTTTTAAAAAATGTATATTATTTTATCAATTTTCTCCACTTTTTGTTTTGTGGAGTTAATCGATTTGGCAAAAGGACGGCTCATATAATACTTGCTGAATAAATATTCACATTACAGTTAACATTAAAGGAAGATTTTCCACTTTTGTTATTGTCTCAGTCATTAGCGAAAGCAAAAAATTGTGCGGATTACTATTTTTTGGCAGTAATACTGTATGGCAGGAAGAAATACATTTACAGGTATTGTTAAGTTTACAAAACCAACTCGTAATACTACGGGGGATAACATAATTAAAGCGTTGTAAATTTCTTCGTAGTTAGGGATTACTTCCAAGCATTACAGGACAGTTTTGACTAACTGAATTTTTGCAAAGTGTGATTCACCTACAAACTTTGGAGGGCCAAAACGTTTCTCGATGCAAGGCAAAAAACTTGCAAGTTAAGAATTGCATGCTCTGGCAGAAAATTCATTTAGTCCAGTCAAAATAAGAAAAATTGCCCATAAACCTGGACAGAATTGCTTCACAAGCGATTGAAGTGGTATTCAACTCAACAAATGTTGCTTTTTGACATATCCAAAATCGGACAAAATCGAACAATGGGAAAGTACCCAAAAATCAAATTAAAAATGACGTCTGCTTTTCGAACTTTTGATTACTTAGTTTGAAGATATTTTGTGATATTTAGAGTAATTAAAGCACAGCTTTTATATGACATTGTACATATTTAAACAACAGATTAATAAGTTATTTCACATATCTATTTTATTGTTAATAAAAAACAACAACAAAAAATCCAAATATTTTCGAACCAAATAGAATGATTTTTGAAATTCTTAAATATTGTTTTAGATTAATTATTAGAGTAAAATGACCTATTTCTTAAGTCCTTTAAGAATTAAGTTGTTTTTATTTGTATAAAAATATCATCATTTGATAATATACAATGTGTACATCAATGAATATCCCAACTTTGCAGGGCTATTGAAAGAAAACTAAACAAAGTATAAACTTACTGTTCATCGGAAATCAAAAATAACAGTTGAAAGTACATGAAGATTGGGTTTTTAAATGACAAATTACCACACCGGTGGATTGGTCTCCGAGCACCTTCACACCAGATATGCTTTGGGATGAGTTATCGTACCGCCTCGATATCCTTCGTGTTACTAAAGGGGTTCACATTGAACACTCATAACTCTGTCACATTTAAACTTTCAACTGTTATTTTTGATTTCCGATGAACAACAAGTCTGTACTTTGTTTAGTTTTCTTTCAATAGTCCTGAAAATTTGGAATATTCATTTATGTATACACTGTATAACTAACTATATAAATGACAGCTCCTCAACACCTTGAGATTCTGCTGTTTTAAGCAGATCTAACCGTTGATCCCGGTATTAATAGTGTAGGACCAGAGCGTTTAATCCCTATTTTACCGCTTTTCCCGAAGTATGTTGTAACGAAACATTTTATAATTTTTAGGAAAATACGGGCTTTGCCAAAATATAAAAAAATCATGTTTAATTAATGAAAACTTGTTTAAAACTCGTATTTTGCGAGAAATATTGAACAAAATGTTCTTTTTTAATGAAAATTTTCTTGTAAATGATTATTATTCGGCTAAAGTGTAAATAAACTCTTGCAAAAAAAGATTTTATAGGGAAAAAAGTTGTGCGAGATTGCACCTTATTTAATCGCAAGCGGCTATACAGATGTATTAAATCGTGTCTCATTAAAATGTTAAAATTTACAGTAGAACGTTTGAAAGGTAGCTTATTTAGGACTATAGCAGGCATATTCCTATTATCTTAAGATTTAACTCAACATCCAGTTTAAGTACAAATTGTTTTCCACAAATTGATGGAACAAAATTCGAATCAATTGCTTTTTAAATTTCTCTGTCTTTTCGGATGAATTTTTTATTTTAATGGAATTTTTTCATTTCATTTCAACTCCAAGTCGTTCCTTTTCCTCGCATATTACCTTTCATGTCTTCTTTGAATAACCTTTATATCCTACACTGGAAATAGTTGTTTCTAAACTGTTTGTGATAGTTTTTTGTCTTCATTCTCAAGGAAAAAATTTTCGATTCTGTATCATCACCTAATGCGAAAGTAATTAAGCTCGTTGTTCGATTTTCCGATATTTCTCATTTATATAAAAAATTCATTCCAGGAAAGACTACTAAAACGTTTTTATTCAAAATCCTGCAATCAGTATCAAATGACATTTCAAGTCTTCACAAGGCCTCTCAATAAAATAGGAAAAACACGAATTAGAAAAAGAAAGCCTTCAAATAATGAGTAAAAGTGGAAAGTATACAGTTAATATAAAATTATGGATTTAAATGCTGTTATATAGAACCTTAAGACATTTATCAAAACATCAATTGACTTAAGAGTTACGTAGCATGAGTTACTTGGAGGTTATTTTGAATTTATATAGTACTAGCTGAAAACCCGTACTTCTCTACGGAGTACATTCAAATCAAATACAACGGTCAATGTATGCAATTAATACAATATATATATATATATATATATATATATATTTATAAAGAAATCGTAACGGATATTTTTATAGACAAAATAATGTAGAAGAAAATATTCAAATTAAATCTAATAGAAGATACTAAAGAATATATTACAGTTAATATAGTACAGTTTGAGGAACATTTCTTTTACTGTATTTTAATATTTTTTTGGATAATGTCCAATTGTCTGCCGCATTAGAAAGAAAAAATAATATTTTTTTTGTCAATTTACTTCTTTGCTATGCACGTGAGGATAAATTAATTTAAATTATCACGAAAAGAAAACAAACCACGTGATCAGCATTTAATAAATTAAATTCTAAAAATTTAAATTTAAAAATTCATCAAAAATCAGAAAATGGAGGTAAAGATCTGAAAAAGATTTAATTTTAAACGACTTTTTAGGATCTTTCTCTTATGATCTTTCTTTATAACCCTCTAATTATTATCTTAAATGCAAACTTTAAAGAATGTTTCAAAAACAGCTTAAAAATTTAATTTTAAAAAAATCTAAGAATTTTTCAAAAATCTCTCTTAGTGCACCCCGATATTACAAGAAGAATCGCCATGCCAAATTTCAGCCCTTTAGGTCCAGCGGTTTGGTCTGTGCGTTGTCTGTTACTCAGTCAGTCAGTTACGGAACTGTTTTATATATGACTCAAGTGCACAACTTACAATAAGACAATTAAGAATGACTTCTAATGATTTTTCACAATATCATATTTACAACACCAATTGGATAAATACAACTCTTAAATTCGGTGAACACGTCAATATGCATTAACGGAACGTTAATCATAACATCTCCAGGCACATATTTCAACTTGATTACTTTGGAACTTACTTTGGGTTTCAGTTTACTGAAGGATCTAATCGTCTCGCTTTAGCTAACGGATATCACTTCTGCAACCATTTATTTTCTTTTATACTTTAGCAGCGCTTTAGTAAATACGAGAGAGCGCGTGGCTTCGGAGAATTCAACACGATGTTTCACATTGTGGTATGATTAACCCCAAACATTTTTAGGCTTCATAACTCTTTCTCTCTCAGCTGTCTGAATGTCTCAAAGCAGCCGTGGAAGCTCTCCCCAAATTCTTTAGCGAGTAAGAGCTAAAGCAATTAGTTTGGGCGAACATTGCTAACTTTTCCGCTTACATTATAACATACATTGGCGTAAACTCTTACGTACGAGCATACGGGAGCTAAACTTCCAAGCTGCATTTAAAATTGTAGCACTAGAATTACTTTGTCTGGTAAAAAGAGATCGGAACTCGTTCGAAGGATTATTTTTTATACAAGTAATCGCTTCAACTATTACCGTGAAATTCCAAGTGACGTCGTGATAAAATTTCTATATTTCACCTTTAATTTTACGGATATGATTTTTACAGAGTCGGTGTTTCGGATGTATACTTTCAGATGTATATTTATGTAACTAGTTTTACATATTTTTAGTTAAAATTTTAAAAGGCTTTAGAACGTATTCATATGGTGTTGATTAATTATATGAACATAATATTTCGTTTATTTATTGTTTTAAATATTCTTTACAGATTTAATGGTATTTTCGTGTTTTGTTTTCCTTCTTATGAATTAAAATTTGCACTAAATGAAAAAAGGTTAATACATATAATAGGTTAATACACAGGCCATTTTATAAGTATCGTTATTATTAGAATAGACACAAATTTCTGTCGATTGTTTTAGCAGCTGTCTAATCATTAAACTTAAAATCGACATAATCAATAAATCAAGCTACTAATTTTCATTCTAGGTAAACATAGTTACATAAATATCTGGTTAAGTATTTACTAAGACTCAAAAGAAAATATCACGGCAGTTCTAAAATAAAATTACTGTTTCGTTAGCATATTCAACAATACGCTTTTCGAATTCTTTCATTTCACCAGATAATAAGACATTATCCTTAGTAAAGATACGAATGTTGATAAACTAGTACTAGCATTAAAATATGATATTATAGCTTGTAATGACCACCAAAAAGACAATCAGAATACAGAACCCAGGTTTTCAAAACTCAGTGCCTCTGCTCTCCCAGCTGAACTATAATACAAATGTGAGGAATTTTTAATTTAAAACTCTGCACATATGTCTCCATTTAATTAGCATTTTTTTTTAGAAATACTGCTCATTTGAACCAAAATTCTCTGTTTTAACTGTGTATCTAATACTGATATTATGGAAAAATTGTGGGTGTGTCTCTTTTGTAACATGTACAGATTGAAAGATTCTGGGAAATCCCTTTCCTTCCTGCGCGTGAAAGTTTCTTACTACTTTTTTGGTAGACTTCCTATCCCTAACTAAAATTCGCAGCATGCTAGCTCTGAATAATCACATGAAACTATTTTTACGTAGTTATACGTATTACACATCTAGTAATGCTGCTTGGCAATAAAGTTTCATGACTAAAATTAGGTGTTTTTCGACACTTCATGATGTTGCACGTTTTCCGGGTTATAGGCTCCGCATGTATATAGACTCCGCATGAGCCATAAAAACAGTGACATCAGACATTTATCGACAATTCGCTATTACCGATTTGCCCGCTACCGATCAGACAAAAGCCGAGATTTTTGGACTTTCCCACGTTTCCCTCAGAAAGAGTGTTGGGTCTCCCCGATGCCCTCCCCCCAAAAAAAACTCAAATTTTCTGGATTTTTTAAAATCCCGGAAAGCACGGTGCGATTCGGGCTCTTACACGCCTGCGATCTAGGCGATCCATCCGTGTGACGTCATACTACCAAAGACTTCTCGAAAGTCCTATCTGAAAACTTTCTTTTCTCTAACATTTCTGCGCACTTCCATATATGTCCCGAAAACGAACAAGGGGACTTCGGTTTAAAATTATTCGTGAAAGCGATGACATCAGACATTCCACCGTACGATATTAAAGTGTTTTCGGCAACTTAGTAGCAAAAGGTACCACTATAGATGACTTTAACATATCCTAAAGCTCTCTTACTCCAAGAGACTTATGGGCTGATGCCCGAAAATAAACAGTTGGCGTAGGCTCCGAATGAGCCATGAAAGAAATGATATCAATCTATCGGGATTGCCGATTTGGCCGGTACTGATCGGATAAACACTGAGCTTTCGGAACCTGTTCCACATCTCCCTAACGCATTGGGTCTCCCCGAGGCCAAAAAAAATTCTCAAATTCACTAAATTTTTTAAATTCCGGGCAGCACGGGGCTATTCAGGCTCCGACACATCCGCGATCTAGGTGATCTCACTGTATGACTCATACCGCTAAGGATTTCTTGAAAGTCCTAGCTGAAACCTTTCTTTTCTCTCATACTTCAACGCACTGACGGACAACAGGGCTTCGGTTTAAAATTTTTCGGGCAATCAATGACGTCAGATATTCCGCCGTACGAGTTTATAGTTTTTTCGGTGCCGTAGTAGCAAGAAGTAGAGCTAAGATCTACTTTTATTTATCCCAAGGCTCTCTTACTACTGGAGACTTATGGCCAGATGCATGAAAGTAAACCGTTCTCGCAGGCTTCGAATGTATCAAGAAAGCAGTGACGTCAGAGTATCGCGATTTCCGATTTGTCTGCTACAGAATGAACGAAAGCTTAGCTTTAGCTCCACGGTTCCCTCACACGTTGGGTCACTTTGAGGGCAAAGAGCACTAGGCGATTCGGGCTCCGACCTGCCGGATCTGTGCGATCCCACCGTATGGCATCTTAGAACTAAATATAAGCATGTACTATATAGGTTCAAATAAGACGACTCAAAATTTCACTCAACGCTCATTTATTATCACAATTCCAATGGACCATCTGCTTGATCCCCTGGACTCATTCTATTTCATCCTCCTCCTCCTCGGGGTCGATCCTAGGATGGTCCCCACCGCCGTGGTTGTTTCCCAATATCAGGTCCGTCTCCCGGAAGTAACGCACCATCCTCTCCACGAAATCCATGTCGTCCATCTCGTCAAGATCGTCTCTATCCCCGACCTCTTCAGATGGCTGTGCGAGGGCGTAGCGATCCTCGTCGTCACTGTCGGGTGAGTCCGACATGAGATATTCTTGAGAGTCGACGCTGAGCCGGGAGTCAGCATCGGCGACAGATATCACGTAAGGCAGGGAGTTGTAATCGACGATCAGTTCGGCGTTGACTGTGATGCTCTGTAAAACATCAGTTGAAATAACAAATTGGGATGGCAGATATATGCATGTCAGTAGTAATATCAAGTTAAAAGCTAAGTTATCGACGCAGATATCTGAATTTTAGTTTTATTTGTTACAGGTTTGCAATTTTTAAGATTATATTTTGAACTAAGAGGGATTCTATACAAATTCTAAATCTACGTTATTACTTCATAAACCAACACATCTGACCTGGGATGAATGATCGGCGACAGGTATATCATCAGGGAATGAGGGGCAGTTGTCCAAGATCCTTTCCGCGTTGACTGTGATATGCTGCAAGGTAATATGAGAAAGTTGTAAAGTGAAGCCAAAAATATATACTTGTTAAGTGTGATTGTATGCTAAGTTATAAGTTATTACCAACATAAATATCATATATTACATTTTCAACTTTGAGCGAGCCTAGACAAACTAAATTTACGCCGTTTCCTAATTAACTAATCTCGAAATAACGAATATAGTAAAGGATGATTAACTTTTTTAAAGCTACATCATTAAGTACCAGGATGACTAAGGTATTATTAATAAATGCGTATTTTTGATTCTATATATCGAAGACTCGAAAGGTCTTATAGGAATGGGAAGAAATATTTGAAAAATCGCCAAAACTCGCATAGTCTTAACATTGAACATGCTTCATTACTTGCCGTATTCTGTCATACATCTGTTATTTTCATGTGTAAAATACTATAGATGAATGGTCCTTGCGTGGAAAGGGTTGCAAATATTTGCAAATTCCCTAGAGAAGAAATGTATAAATCAAAGCGGTTACTAAAACCTTTGAGTGTTAGTAGTTTTGGAGAATCCCTTACATTGTTTCACATCTGAAATCAATGCTCTATGTAATCGCCTGCAATTAAATTTCTTCCAGAAATTTTAAAAGAACGCACGGAGATGAAATTCCCTATTCCCTCGGTATTTAACGTTTTTAAAGGAATATTTAAAAAAGCAGTTTTCAATTAGTGTCAGTCATGTAGTAACCCTAAGAATTTTCTTCCCTCATTGATTCTCTCTCATAGGTCTAAATGTCCCAATGCAATCCTAGAAGTCCTCCCCAAATGCATTAATCCCTGGAAAGATGGAAAAGAAAATGCCATGACAGCATTAAGTAAATTATTGCCTCATAAGCATATACAACATAAAGCTTGGTAAATGTTTTTTCCAGCTAATGGTAAATTATCTATTAAAAAACAAATAATGAGATTTAAATACATTAGCATAGCTTATAACAAATGCCAATAAAATGAAATATAGAACTCCGGATTCCTAAACTTAAGGCAGGTGTTCAAATTACAATACAATCGTACAAATTTGAGGAATTCTTAATTTTCAATTTCACCGTTATTGAATACTACATGATTTATCAAATATAAGATCAAATATACAGAGCATTTACTAGAGAACATTTTTTATGACAGTATCTTGATCCACAGTACGATTTCTTGTTTGAGCAAATTTTTTCAAAGTATCATTGCTCATTTGAACCCAGATTGTAGGTTTGTTGTTGTTGTTGTTGTTGCTTATGCCACTTGACCGACAGCAACATCAGATCAAGTCCCGAAAGCTATGGGCGATGAAGGTGCGGCTCCTGTTTTTACTAGCACCACAAGGGTAGGAGTCCGACTTGCTCAAAGGACCAGTCCCGTAATTTTGAATCGAGTCAAGTGACGAGATCATAACACTTAACCCCTCACCTCCATAAGTAAATTTGAGAACTTTGAGAACATTGCAGCTTCGACCTATTTTGCGTGCACCAAATGCCATTAGTGTACACGGGAGTGGATTTGTCAGAAACGAGCATCGAGCCAGTGACTTTCAGATCACTAGCCCGCTGCCCTTGCCAACTGGGCCACTGCGCCCTTAGATTGTAGGTTTAAATTGTACTTCTGTTAGTTGTAGGTTTAAATTGTACTGAGGTTTGTATAATTGTAGGTTTAAATTGTCTGAAAGTTGAGGGCGTGTCCCCCCTTTGCCCTTCAGTCATAAGATTGTTATGCAATTCATAGCAATTCCATCGGAATCAAACTTGATATATATCCATAACAACCAACAGTATTAAGAAGCCGAGAAATCTTACCTTTAAAGGAGAACTGTCTGCTTCAGTTTCTTGTGAGTCAGAATCAAAGCCGGAATTTTCCTCCATTACTTCAAAATAGGGCATGGTTTCAATTTCTATCCCATCGATTTCTTTATTTTGCCTAAATTCTTCTTCTGCTGAATCACATTTCAAAATACAAGATCCATCTCTTTCCTCGACATTCCTTAGCAGATCTTCTACACTAAAGAGGATTTTCTCCAATACTTCGTTGACGATATAGATTATATTTTCTGATAATTTTTCTTCACTTGTTCGATTCAGTACGGTTACATCCATTTGTTCTAAACTAAGAGGAGATTTATTTTCAAATAATAATGAAATTTTATAATTGAGATCTCTATTGAAAATTTGTGATTAAGTAATGCATATTTCTGTGTTAAAATTCAGAATCGAAATAGGATTTTCAAAAGAAACCGATAGGAACTTTTGACTAGCAGATTTAATAGTTTTATGACCATTAAGAAGAATGGCACACAAACTTTACTACGATTTCAAAAATTATAAAAATTGTTGTGTCAACAAATTACTATAAGTAATTCTCAATATAAACTAAAAAAATAATAAATTTTAAAAAATTACGATCTATGAATCCTTATTGATTTATGATTAAGGCTGCTATGTACTAAGAAAAAAATCGTATTTCCCTTTTCCTCTTCTTGCAGACACTTGTGGTGAGAGGAGTCCATTTGACAGTTCGAGAATTCCATCCCCTTAGGATTGACATTTTGAAGGATTGTAATGGCTCTCTTTCTATAGGGGGGTTAAGTGCTGCCCCCAAATTATTTATTTAAAATATATTTTTGTCAACTATCTATTTACAGGTACATAAATGCTGATAATCAAATAAAAGTGGTATTGTCAGATAGCCTGAACTTTTCTGTAAAGCGCTACAGAATTCATTTTATAAATTTCGCCCACCGAAGGAATTTATGAGCGTTTAAAACACTCTATATCAGATTTTTCCCCAAATAATTTAAATTTTAAAATATTAATTGCATTAAAAAAACGAAAAATGTACCCAAATGTAAAATTTTTTTCTCTATGACGGAGTACAATTTTTTTTCAAAAATCTTTGAATCCAAGTCTGCAATCCGTGGACAAATTTTCTCCATAGGTTAACATTGAGGTGAGCGAATCCACTGGAGTTAGTACATAGCAGCCTTAATCATTAAAATATTTTCTAAAAAAAACGCCAAAAAATAACTCCAATATGATTTTACCAAACTCTACGTTACTTCGAAATGATTGCATGTCGATTATACTTCTCGTTAGAAAGCCTAATTATACTAGAAATATCTGAAGGGCTAAGGGCATTTAGAAATCTACTCAGCAGAGCTCCTACTTATACTTATTTAAAAACACAAGAGCGCTATTCAAACTTTTGAACGTACATCTTACTTCGAAATGTCGCCAAGACATAGTCACCCTACACTTTTATTTTCGATTTCTTACCTGCTTACACGAATCTTCGAACTGAAATTTTCTTTACAAATCCTTTTATGAATAGACCAATAACCTTTTTGAACGAATAATATGTTTAATTAAGTACGAATAAGTAAATATTACTGTCAACATAACTTGCAAATTTTTCCAACAAGAGTAAACGGGGTATCCGTGCTTGTTATTCTAAAATTGTGGAGTGTCTTACAGTCTTAAATTTCCTCCTGGAATCAACTTTACAGAAACTGAAATATTAGTTTGTGCAAAACATATATTCTTTTGAGTAAGGCCCTATTCACATTGCATGCAGAGCATAGCGCTGCGCTCCTCCGTTGGGACCGGGATAGTTAACATGACTTGTGACTTGTTGACCTATCACATAGTCATTGTGTTAAGCTCTGCGATTGTTTATATTTTTTCTTCTGTTGATCCCTCAACGAATACATTATTATCGCCAAATTTTATGAAGATATCATCGAAAATAATGGAAAAGTTAAGTCCTAATTTAACTGAACATTTTTTAAAAATTAATAGTACATACTTGTCTTCACAATTAATATGCAATTGGTAAGAATAACTATTTAGTTAATGATTTAATACACCAGTACAATTATTAATTAATATCAAGTGTTACTATAGCATTAAACAGTAGAATTTATTAAAACAAATACTGTATTACATTTTTATTGACCTTTCTAAGATACTTGTCTCAGTTACCAGTAGCGCACATTGTATAGTCAAACTTCACACTATCTACGCACTATCTTCACACCATCTTTCCCATTACAAACCTAACCTCTTGGTGAGGAAAAACCGTTTACATATGCTTGCAGAGACTGGAACACCTACTTACAAATCGCAGACGCAATCATTGCACTACAGTGGTACTAACAAAGTAACTCTATTTAAGTCTATATAAGGAGTACATAGAAATGTACATGAAAATGAAATTGAATCATTTATTCTCTAATGCAGCTCCGTCCTTTACTTACATATACTTAAATGTTTTGTCCACTTCTTGTAAATGAAATTCCCGCATGAAAAGAATAAAGATATATATGCCACCAACAGTAGATATGGAGTTTGCAAAAAATAATATGAGATATTAGTAGTCAACATTATCCTATTTTTTCTTCTATTTCTTTAAAGTTTTTTTGATACCTACGTATTAAGCTGCGTACCCGCAGCTGAAGTTGCGCTAATGCGCCAATATATGTATATATATATATATATATGTATATATATATATATATATATATATATATATATATATATATATATATATATAAGTGTTTTGATTTTAAATAAAATGTTTTATTTTATGATTTGTCGCAAAAATTTTCGGTGTAGATTGGCGGCACTTAAAAACCGCCAAATCTGTAGCTGCGGTGGTGTTAATACGTAGTACCGTTTTTTCCCTTTAACTTTAAAAATGTAGTAAAAGTGTGAGTATTTTCTTGTATTCACTTTATTAAATTGACTACTATCAGTGCAACGTTGGCGACAGGTCGGTATAATGGGAAAGTACCAAAAGTTGGGCTCCTGGTTGAGCTAAAAGGAATTTGAGTCTAATTTGTTATTCATAAGTCGACTGTTCAGTTTTATTAGTATTAAATGATTATTAAAATTATACATAATAAATTACTATATACTTATATGAACATGGATGTATAGTACTAATCAGTTACTTCTGAGTTTATGGATATCGAGTATTAATCCACCCTCTTATTTGTGACACGTTGAAGCGCCACTCGATATTCGTCGAAAATGAGCGGATGTTTTCTTACGTAGCTTATAAGATTTTCCTTACAATGCGGTAAAAGCTAATTTGGCAGAATTTTAGTATTTTTGCTAATTAACTCCGCTTCATCTTAACCTTCTGTTTTTAAAAAAGCCTAATGGATGAATATAGCAACATGTTTTACTGTATTTTTTTTATTATTATTTACTAATTATTTACTATATTAGTTCTTTTATAATTGGTTTGTTAATTATTTACTATATTATTTTGGTGTAAATATGAAGAACATGATAAGTTTTCCTGCCAAGCCATTTCTTACGCCAAAGACTTGGTGCGTTTCGGAGTTTGCTTTATAGAAAGATTACTGTTAATTTTCACCACATGGTTCTTCAATTTGTAATGCCACATTGGCGTCATATCGCTACAGGTTGGAGACTGTATCATGTTCTTCATATCAACGTATTTGGGCACCTCTGTTTATTATATTTTACGATTTTCCTTCATTTCGCTTATGATGTATTTGAGATTACAATGACGCCGTCGTCAATTTGGCGACGTTCCAACCACAGGTTTTTGAAAAGTCATTAAGGAAAAAATGGAGCCAAATAATGCTTGCTAAGGAATTTTCGCTAATTATTTAAAAAAGTATCGACTAATTTTCCTGATTTCAGGTCGTTACAACATTATTACCGCTGAAATAATACATGCATATCGTTAGTTAAAATTCATTACATTATAATAATAAAGGATATAAATAATATAAGAAGCTTTCTATTTCAATATAATCGTTATTCAGTTAGCTCCTTGTTAGCTTCATAATATTTAAGAATTCGTAAAGTATTCTCCCTTGGCAGGAAAAGTATGTCTTATAAACCTAAATACATGAAATTTTATATCGCCCTCTGTCCCCTAAATTGTTATTTGGGAGGGGGGGGGGGTCACCAAACGTCCCAAAAGGTCCCAACGATTGAAAAGATTTAGTCTTTACTCGTTGTTTATTTATGCGTGACTTTTGCAACTCACCTTTCGAAATGGCCCTATTCAGTGTTTTCTATTTATTTACTTATTTATTTTTTAGGGTTGTGCATTTTTCAATGAATTTTTTCTCTTCGTTGAAAGGAAACCTCATATATTAATAATTGTTAAAAAGGATTTAGGAAGAAATCTGTTGCTTTCAAAGCTAATTGTAAACTTTTTAGGCTTAAAACATGTTCTCAAAAACGCTAAATGGTGCACTGTGAGCGGTTTATTCGTAAAGTACCATAACCGACAAATGCTCACCGGGTTCATTGGAATATTTTGTCAAACGGATTGCATCTAAGTCTTAAATCAATGCTCATAGACTGAGCAACATAAAAATCGATTCTCTCTTACTTGTAAGTTAAAAGAAAAACTAAGATACAGATCCTTTCTAAGACAAATTTTCATTGGTGACTGACTATGTTGGCATTAAGAGTCACTCGCATTTAAAGCCGTATTTAATAACCACTAAGTCAATCAAAATATTCCCTACAGGAAATAAAATGGCTAGTGGGGAGATCAAATCCAGAAACTTCTGCTTTCAGTGAACATGTGTACCACTAGGTCATGCTATGATCTTCGTTGGTGAGATTCAAACCCTTTAAAAAAATAAAACCAGACCCTTACTTCTTATTACTTCTGCGAAAGTTAAAAATTGTCCGAATTCAAATACTCCATTGCCTAAAAAGATCGCACTTTCTCAGGAGAAACATATGTAAATCCGCTAAACTCAAACGACTAAAAATTTAAAAACGAAAAGTAAAATTTCATGTTATCCCATTTCAAGTTGAAAACAAAACTAATCAAAAACGAGAATTTAGAAAAAAGATTTATAAACGTAATTTTCAGTTTGACAAGAGATACAAATCGTCGGAATGCCAAATTTAGCTACTTTATAGTCAAATATTTTCCGAAACCGGAAGAATTTCTTAGACAAATGGAAAAGAAATAGTTGACAGAAAATTAAAAGCATAAGGATGTGCTTTTTATCCGTGGTAAAAGACGTAGGTCCGTGGTAGAATTACATCACAATGGTGTAACACATACGATTAGCGCCATCGATGATATACGGCATAAAATTTGAAAATGCCCGTCAAAAGAGTAAATATTCTAGTTAAATTAACCAATTAAGAACAAAAATTTTCAGATTTATAAAAAATATAAATTATTAAAAAAATAATCGTTGAAATATAGACTATAATAAAAATTACTTAGGATTATAATTTGGCCAACATATAATCTTATTGGAAAAATGTCAAAATCCGCAAAATATCGAGAGGAGCCTTAAAACCCAAATTTTAAGTTATTCATGGAATTAAAACTTTCTTACCAGCTAAAAATTTGATAATAAATTATTTCGGTATAACTAATGCAATAACAGAAAATTTTCACTTTATTGTAAATATTTGGCGAGCACGTTTGATGTTTTATTTCTACTCCCGCTACATTTGGCAACAGCAACAAAAAAGAAACCCATGGACGTTTTAAAAAGTGTTGACGCAGCAACCTTATCAGTAAAACTGATAGAAACAGAGATTTTCATGTAACAAATACACTGCATTTAAATGACTTTAGGGCCTGTTCACATAGGAGTCCTGTAGCGGAAGCGTTAACGTATTGAAATATATTTAAAAAATGACAAACCTCTAAACGATTAGCAACGAAATTTTTAACGCCTATGATTGGTTTATTTCCGTCTCAACGCCATCTTTCCTTTTACGCTTCCGCTACCGGACTCTTATGTGAACAGACCCTTAGTTTGCTGGGCTAGGGAGTGTAGGTATGTACATCGATGCTCTTTTGATTTCTATTATTGCTGTTGTTGTTTCTAATACCTCCTGATCTAGTGGCGTTAGACCAGGTCCATGAACCCATAAAACCCCGGAAGGTCCATTAATAGGCTAGGATCGGTAATAAAGTCCTTCCTTAGATAAATTTAAGCAAGTTAGGATGTGGCCAGGAAAGGCGTGCTAATTATTACACTTTTAAGAAGTGGAAAAGTTTTGTTCTGTCGATCAAATTTTAGGCACTTCAAGTGGCCACTGGTAAACCTAGAGATTGCAGTCTGCTCATCTCTATCATCCTACTCGAACAGAGCCCCTTACTCAAACTCTGAACGCGCCCCTGATTCGCCTCCAGCACGAAGAGCGATGCAGCATGAACTACAGGAATGTAAATTCCTGGCTAGCAGGGTAAGGGGGACAGCTTCTGTTGGTCAAGGACCAGGAGCCCCGAAAGTAGAAGACTGAATTAGCACCAAGTGCTTGCTAGCTTTAGCTGGGCATAATGAAATGACCTTCACGCCTAGAATGGCCTTACCAGGATTAAATTCCCGACGTACTTCGCAATCTACTGATTTCTAGAATAGGGCACCACGACGTATGCTACACCAAACAGACCATGAGGACATTTGTAAACAATAAATTGCTTTCTTAAATACTTCAAAGCTCCAACAACTAACTATAGCAAAAGAAAAAAATTCTGCTGCGTCTGTCCGGTTGTCTTTCTACCCGACATCTAGGCACCGCAATGTCGTTTTAAACAATTAAAAGTTAGGTACATACCCCGTATAAACATAATAACATTTTTATCCTACGCGTAGGACATCGGTGGCACTGGCAGATGTCAAGGCACTTTGGAATCCAAACAAGTCTGGGTAGCAACTAAGATGTACATTTAGGAACAAAATATACGGTATGTGGTTCCCATGCGTTATGTTGTGCATAAATGTAAATATCGACAAAATTCCTAACGAGACAATTTCTGAATTCCTCGATTATGATTATCGGGGCAGTATTTTCCTTATGCTTTCCCGCGCTGCTCAACTTCAGCCAGCACCAGACTAATTCTCCCCTCTCTCAAGCGTTTTCCTGTTTGATCTTCAATCACTAGGAGAACTGTTTCTTAAAGGCACGTTTTTTTCATTTAAATTCAACTTTTCCAAAGGGCCTGTTCACATAACAGTCCGTTAGCGTTAGCGTTAATTTTTAAGTAATCATATAGCTGCGCGCTATGACATCATCCGTTAACTCACGTTTCATCATTCGTGAACACTCCGTTGACCGTTTACGCTTACACTACCGGACTTCTATGTGAACAGGCCTTAATTCAATGTAAAGTAATTTTTATCTTAAGACCAATATTACCAATTTCATGAGCACCCTTATTGAAAATAATCATAATCATCACTGGACTTAAAGACTTTGGCCCGGGTACTCCAAAAAGAGCCATAATGGGAGTATCTCTCTCAAAAATGTGCCCATGCCTACAGTGGTAATTCAAGATATGAATACTTTATTGTCGGTAAATTATTTTTTAAAAAAAGAAAGAGCATAATTTTCAACTGTAAAAATGCTTTGTGAATATTATTCATTTGCTTTAAAAATTATGAGACAGATTAATTCCCTTAATAGTTGCCGTGTTCTGTGTATGCCTCTGTCAAGTAAAGCTTCCGGAGCGACCGCTTCACAAATATATCAACCTATATTAATCTCACGTGCAAAAATACAATAATAAACAGAAATTAAAAACACCAAAATCGTGTGTTTAACAAATTTGTAGGTTAAGTTAATTGCTATTCAATGCACGTGTATACAGCTTTAAAATTCATGAAAATAAAAAAAAAATCTGAAACGCGATTGCAGCGCTGCCTACCGGATCCAATTATTGAATGCACGTATATACATCATTAAAAACCTAAGCTAACCAAAGATCAACAACAACACATAAATAAATAAAATAATTTTTTTTAAAATTGTGCGGTAGGGGGACCCCCGTTAGGAACGAAGTTCCTTACGTTATTTTTTCAACTCTAAACGTGATTTTATATGTAGACTAGCCGGGCGAAGCCCTGCTATGCTCGGGCCCCACAAAAGAAAAAAAGGCCCTTTTCAGGGCCATACAAATGGATTAAATTCCCGTCAATTTTCATTCCCGTCGCTGCCGACAGATGGCTGCACCATACGGAGGATATGTCGGCCATGTTTTCTCAGGATGAGTGAAGCGGTGAAGTGCTTTTAAAATTAAAATACCCGTAAAACTATTTTAAAGCTTCCAAACTAATCTTAGAATTATCTCCAGGCTTCAAAACTTAAGTATACGAAGTTTCAACCAAATTCGTCAAGAAATGTAGATTTGTATACGTTGCATACATACATACATAGAGACACTCTGCTTTATTTATATAGATTTCTATTGATTATATTAGTGTACTTTTGTCACGCAAATAAGCGCAGCCCTCTTTTATTCAACCAACCAACCAACCAACTCTCTCTCTCTCTCTCTCTCTCTCTCTGTCTAATTTGTATATTTTATTTTTATATTTTATGATTTTTTCAAAGCAAAAATGTAAAGTACGGATTAAAATCAATAAATTTCATTTTCTATTTTAGGAAAAATAGTCATTTATTAAAAATTAAATATAAAATAGTGAACAAACAAAACAATTTTACATCTGCTGCCATCTTTTGGCAGATAGGTGAAGCAATGCTGAACAACTGTGTTTCATTTTTTGATGAAAATATTAGTCTGTTTGCGTCTTCCTTATGATATTTTTTCAACTCTAAACGTGATTTTAAACAAACAAAATTAGTCGTATTAGTCTGTTTACGTCTTCCTTACGTTATTTTTTCAACTCTAATCGTGATTTTCTAAACGGGATTTTAAACAAACAAAACAATTTTACATGTGCTGCCATCTTTTGGCAGATAGGTGAAGCAATGCTGAACAACTGTGTTTCATTTCTTGATGAAAATATTAGTCTGTTTTAAAATATTTTTAAACAAATGAGGTCTAGTTTGAAAGAGAAATATCTGTAGTCTTAGAGTGTAAAAAGATCAAAATTCTACGATCATATTTTGGCGAGTTATCGTAATGTGAAAATGAAAAAGTCAATATTTCTTGAAAAACTGTGTTTCATTTTTTGATAAAAATATTAGTGTTTTAAAATATCTTTAAACAAATGAGGTCTAGTTTGAAAGAGAAATGTCTGTAGTCTCAGATTGTAAAAAGATCAAAATTCTACGATCATATTTTGGCGAGGTATCGTAATCTAAAGATGAAAAGTCAATATTTTCCCACAAAACATAAAATAAAAAAAATTAACACAACAAAGAAATTAAATTATAAATTGCCCACAGCGCTTGTGCGGGGATTTGAACCGGGGACCTCTCGCTCAGCGATAGATCCGCTGAGCGATAGCTCGCATCCGATGCGATAACCATTCAGCCACGGAATCCTTGAGAAAGAGCTCTTAAGGAGGGGACATAACGCGGTTTCGTTACGTGACGATTTCTGCCAGTTCACAAGCCGCGTAAAAGAACTTCGTTCCAAAAACATTTTCTATCGGATCAAATTGATAAAATTAATATAGGCGGAAATTGTTAATTTCATTGTAATAGAATGGTTGAACTAACAGATGAAATTGTTAATTTATGTATTTTATTTTTGCTTAATATATTTATACATAGCCTTTTTATACATATATATAGCATAATGGTACTTTTCCGTTATAAGAATTACAATCATTTTGACACCAATTTGGCGCATTTTCAAAAATCGCCGCAACGAGAAACAAGTAACGCGCTATAATCACACTAATAATTGGCAGATTACAATACTAAAATATGCAAAAAGTGAGATTCAAGGATCACGATACAATATGAGGACGATAATTATCGTGGTCATGGAGATAAACAAACTTCATGGAATGCCGTAATTAAATACGCCTACTGTAGTTTGTATATCTTTCTCTCAATATGTGTTATTTAAGATAAAATAAATATTATTGCATTTTTCTGATCCGTCAAAGAGATTATAAACGTCATTATTTGTTGTTGTCAATATACCTTTTGCGTAAAATCCGGAGTTATTTTGAGCTATTTCGTTCGCCAATACGATGTGTTGTATCTGTGCGTCGCCAAGATTAAAAATGCGCCGCCAAGTGTAGTGCTTATAACGGAAAAGTACCCATATATATAGTATAATATATAATAAAGTTTTATTGCAATTAAGTATGAGTTATTGTACTGAAAATTGTTAATGTTAATTATAAGAAGTTAGTTTTGAAAATGAATACATGTATGTTTGTATATAATTAGACTGTACAAGTCGGATTGCAAAATCAGATGCAAGCATACTTTTTTTTCAAGAAGAACGACGATTTTTTAATTATAAACTTCAATATTTTTCTAAAACCTTACCGTAATAATTTTTAGTAAAGCATTCTATTACGATGATAGTGTATCTTTTAAGGTGATTGCCTACGTTGAAAACGTCATTTTTTGACTATTTTGGTCAATTATATTTTTTTCCAGGAATCGTGCAATTCAATCTTTTCTCTTTTCAAAACCGTTTTGATTTCCATTCTACATCAATTAGAAGCAGAGTTATAACTATTTTAAAAAACGTCTGCTACAAAATTAAAGTGGCAAACAACTTTAAATGCGTTTTTCTCAGAATTATGTTTCTTAGCACAAATCTCTACCGTTATCATGATATTTCACATAATGATGCATATAATTTGATAAAATTTTCAGGAAATATTTTAAATGCTATTGTTTATGAAATGACGCTCAATAATTGATATATAATTAATCTAATAGTTACCGTGTTCTGTGTAACGATCTGTCAAGTAACGCTTCCGGAGCGACCGCTTCATAATCATAAATATATCAGCCTATATTAAACTCACGTGCAAAAATACAATAATAAACAGAAATAAAAAACTATAAATAATTGTGTTGTGAGGAGGTGTTGGGACCAGTGGACCGGAGAGATGTCATGTACACGAAGACCAGGTTCAGGACGCCCTCGACAGACCAGTCGTCGAGAAGACCGCCACATCGTAAGAAATGCACGCGTACAGCCAACTGCTTCATCGGTCGCCATCCAGGCACAGGTAGCACCTTCACTAGGGGCCTCTGTGTCTTCTCGAACCATACGAAGGCGCCTGGCTGAAGGACAGTTGGTATCGCGGCGCCCATTACGTGTGCTGCCCTTGACGCCTACCCATCGACGCCTCCGTTTGGAGTTTTGCCGCGCACGAGGAAACTGGACTGCAGCGGAATGGAACCAGGTCGTCTTTAGCGACGAATCCAGATTCAATCTCGGCAGTGATGCAATCGTGTTTGTGTGTGGAGAGCCCGTGGTGAACGTTTCAATCCTGCCTTTGCTGTACAGCGACACGTCGCTCCCACAGCTGGTGTGATGGTATGGGGTGCCATTGCCTACAATACACGGTCACCCCTAGTATTGTTCCGTGGCACGATGACAGCCCAGCGGTATGTTCATGAAATCCTGCAACTACATGTGTTGCCACTCATGCAACGGCTCCCAGGAGCCATTTTTCAACAAGACAATGCTCGGCCTCATATGGCAAGGGTGTCACAAGACTGTCTCCGCACTGTTACTACCCTTCCTTGGCCTGCCCGATCCCCAGATTTGTCTCCAATCGAGCATATCTGGGATCATTTGGGACGATGAGTTGGGCATCCCACGAGTTTGAACGAACTAGAGGCAAGGTTACAGCAAATATGGAACGAAATGTCTCAAGACATCATACAGAACTTGTATGACTCAATGCCCGATCGTATCGCATCGTGCATTCGCGCTAGAGGGGGTCCAACGGAGTATTAACTCCTCCGTTCTTTTGCCTTTTTCTCTGAAATAAATTATCCTTTTTCTTTGATTTTCTTATCATTTACTTATATCAAAGTAGTCATTACGTATGTAAAATTTCTTTTTATTTTGACGACTCCTTCTTGGTGCGCTAATTTTTTTGTCCATGAGTGTATTTTAAAGGTATTGAAGTAAAAGTGGTGAGAATCGGATAAATTTATTTTATGGACTTACCAATTTTCTGGGTATATTTCAACTATTTTTTAGACCAGACTTAAATACTATGTCAAAATAAAAAGAAATGAAATGCATTTACGACATAATCTCGTGATCTGCAATAATCGTTTCTTGAAACCCAAATAGGATATATGGATAACGGAGCATATATGGATATGGAACATATATGGATAACGGAGATCTCCCATCATTAGTGGTAGAAACCAATAATTTTAGTACACAAAATTCAAATATGGCGTGTATGCTTTTTGGTAAAGTGGTTTTCGATAGTTGCACTTATATATTTATTGTATATACACAACCAAGCATGCAAATATTAACCTTAACTGAAATCAAGCAAACGGTCATGAACTGCAAAAATGAAACTGAGTATGAGGTATGGTTGATATATTAAAAGTACATATGTTCTATTCCCTTCTAAAAGAACATTTGTAACAATATCATATGTATAATTTTCCTAATTAGATATACCAATAAGGTTACAGATTCTTTTCGGTGACTCAGATGAAACACCTGGAGCGTCATTTCGATGTCATTTTAGTATGTAAGTACCTTGAAATCCAAAAATAGAGGCTGCTGCATGGCAGTAAGGCATTTTTAGTATGCCTCTCTAGGAAAAAACTTCTAAGTAATAAAAGATAGAAAAAAATGCGCGGTCTTAAGTCACTGCGTAGGTATTTTCTTAGCATAGGTCGGCCCTTGCCAGATTTTGCTGTTAATTCTTACAGTTATGGTTTACAAAATTTGAAGCTCCATGATATTTTTGCATATTATTTATATCTTCATGCATCCGTATCCCAGGAAATAAATAAGTATTATGACAAAACATGGGCAAATTATTGCTGTAACCGTTTAGCTTATCTACGATTTAAGAGCATAAACTAATGCCCTCCATAAGCTTTAAATTTTTTTGGGATATTCTCTATTTTAGGATGTGCCTATGAGGGACATTCCCATATGAAATAATGTCATTAATTTGGGGCCATTACTGTTAATTTGATGAGTTTTCTAGGTATCATGGAGTGTCTATCAAAGTCCTTGTCTATCAAAGGTTTTAGCACTTGGGATCAAGGAATACTCTGTTGTCAAAGGACACTGAAGAATATCGTGCAAAGACTTACCTATCTACTGCCGACTCAGTTGCGCGTGTTTTCTACGCCTATTGTTCTATATAAAGCTTTTAAATTGGCCATAGCAACAAGTCCAAAATACGCAAATGTACTCTTACATATGGAGTGTCCATCTGAGGTACCTTGTTTAGGGATATTGTCAAAAGGAATTGCCAAGTGATGAGCTATGATGAAATTATGCCCTCCACTTCATCGAAACCACCGGTTATTTAGAATAAGAGAACTGAATAGATTACAGATGTCATCATTAATAGTAATTAAAATCATGCATTTTTATTGCTTTCATTTGAAGTTAGTATGCCTCATACTATAAATGTATATTCCCCAACTACAGTTAAAATTAACAAGATTTCTAAGGTGGGAAATTAAACGTACACCGAACTGAATTCATATGAGTGGCAACATACATTGGCGAATTAAGGGATCAGATACAGAACCAAAAATAAGTATCATCTGAAATCTTCTAGATATTTCTAGAAGCAGTATTTTCTGGAAAAGTGTATTCGATCCTTTATTTATAGGATTGGGTTAAATCATTATCTAAACCTATAAAAAAGTGGGACACTTCACGTAGTTCAAATTTGAAATTACTCTGGCTAGACTGTGTTGAGCGAGATTTACTGAGGTAAAGTTTATTTCTGTTTCCACTGTTTGGATACGTGTTCTTTTGTCTTTGAGATAGAGTGTTTGAGAAACATCCTATGATTGCATAAAATAAAAATAGGATATTTCTTAAAGACCATAATATTTGGGTATACGATATTCTGAAAGGTTTTTTACCTGAGAAATGTTTAAACATGTTTTTACTACATGCATCATATATAAAAATTAAAAATGAGCTATTTGTATTCGTGGATTCAAGCAAATCTTGATAATAGTGAGGTAATTCTAAGAAATTGGAGATCAAAGCATTATTTTAAATTGCTCGGTTTTTAAATTTGACAAATTAAAGAAAAACTCTTCTAAAAGTTTGTTTCTCGCTGAAACATTTATTACTAATAAATTTATAATCATATATAACAAAAATATGACAGGAGCTACATTTTCCCGCAAAATACTTTGACCGTAATTACCTGACATATTTGTATTTCTTTAAGGCCTTATCTCGGTGCTTTAGTTTTTTATGCATGCAATGAATATTCTTGCAAAGTAATGTTTTTAATTACATCTTTTGTAAAGAAAGACATTTTCTTCTGCAAAAAATTATTTGAATAAAAAATAAATTTCTCATATTAGTTTAAAATATTGCGAGCTGGAAATTTTATCAAGCATACATTTAATTGATGCTTTCAAAAAAGAAATTTATAAAATGTCATACTTGAAGAGTTAATTATTATATGCAAAATTCAGACTTTTTGGTAGAATGATGGGTTGTTGAATTGCAGGATTTACATTACTGTCTTTATGTTACATACAACTGTGGGTCAATAATACCAGTTTGAAAAATGTTTGAATTCAGTTGACATTCTTGGTCATATGGAGGATGCTATACACTTCATTTAAAACTATAGTTTTGTATTAAATTTTGATCCACGGATATTTAAGCTGGATTTAATATTTCTGTTTAATATTAAAGAATTATACATGGAGATAGGGTAGATTAACTTTCAATGCTATGTATGAAAATTTATATATATATAGACACACACACACACAGACACACACACACACACATACATATATATATATATATATATATATATACAGTAGAATCTCGATTGATTGTTTTCGGATCCATCGTTTTTCCGTATATGTCGTTCATTTTATCCAGTCCCAAAGATCATATTGCTTTGTTATGTTTCCGCATCTATCGTTTTCCCGCATTTATCGTTCATTTCAATCGGTCCCTTGAAAAACGATAGGTCGAGATTCTACTATATATATATATATATATATATATATATATATATATATATATATATACATATATCACAGCAAACAAACAACTCAACAAACACGAATAAGAAACCACCATAAAAACATCGTAATACAAATGAATGATTATATACCGTATCGAAATATTTATCGCCAAATTTTCCGGCACAGGATACGGAACTCTTCTATATATGTATATATATATATATATATATATATATATATATATATATATATATATTGTACCAACTTCGTGGTACGGGGAAAATTAAAATCTACAAGTGAATTTCAAATACAACAGAAATAAATCATGCCAGTTACCACAAAATGAGAAACAGAGGAAATTTATATAAACAGCAGAACATAGATAACATAGAATCTTCTTTTACACAAGTAACAGCAGTAGAGGACAATATTACTGCAAAATCTTCGCTGAAATTAACAATCCTCAGCACCTACACATTCCACTCTTACAGCAGGAATCTCAAGTTTTAGAACACATACAATAATACAATTATTATAGCACTTAATAGTAAACTTATACGACCTTTTTCACCAAAGATCCGTAGAACCCTATTCCAAGAAAATGCCTCTCTCTACACCGAGAGAACTTGAATTTCCCAAGAAAACGCTCACCTAGCTCTTCAAGAACTACGCTTAAACTCAATTACTGTTCTAAAACCCTATTATTCTCGTACAACAAAAACCCGCGTTGCCACACTACACAACCAAACGATTTTCCAACAATCAACCTAATATCCAGATTTATCACTTACTCCTTGGTTTTAATTCCACAACTCCCGAAAGATCGCACTTTGGCGATAAAACGCCAAATTGGCTCCCAAACATGTAACATTGCCCCCTCCTCAAAATACTTGACGTCCCGGACAGTCCTACACTAACAACAACAGTCCTAAAAATACTACTACAAAATACAATTTCATAAAAACACAACACATATACCATTACAAATCTATATCTATACTAATATATAAAGAGAGAGCGGATTTTGTACGTGGAGGGTAATCTCCGGAACCACTGCACCTATTTAAAAAATTCTTTCACAATTTGACAGATACATTATTCCAGATGGACATAGTCTATATATTATGTATATCTGATCAGTAGAAATAAACTTAGAGGGGGATACTCTAGATTTGTGTGCACGGCCGCCATCTTGGATTTTTCCGCCAGGGTTTGGCGCATTTCGCATTGCGATAATTATTGCGTTCTGGTAAAAATAACCCAATGTCAAATTCTCTAATTTTAAGATCAAACAGTTATTTCTGATGTGATCTTTTAATTACAGTATAATAATTTTAGGTCAGATCTCGGCCTTGAACTGGAAATCTGAGTCAAATTGACTATACTCAAAAGAGTAAATTATTTTTAAAACTAAGAGTCTTTTTATTGAAAATTTTTGAATCCATTATCAGTTTTTCGTTAACTTATTAAATTTAAGTTGCTTTTAATTTTGTTTATCGATTGTCAATTAGTATACTATAATGATACACCATTTCATTTATTTGAAGTAAAAATTATCTGCCATCATTTTTTCGTATAATGTAAAATACAGTATACATTTTAAATACAATATATTTAAAAATATTTTATAATTCCAAGTTGTAGTGGATGACAAATAAATTTAAATAACTGAAGTTCAACTTCTCTCTCCCCAGGAACCTAAGTTAAGAAGTTAGTTAAGGTTAAGTTATTGGCTTAGGAAAAGGTGTTTTTTTTTCTTATTTCCAACACAGCAGGATAAATGGTCAAATAATCATTGTCCCGATTTTATTGTATGCACCAAATATTTGGTTAAGGTCAAATCTGAAGTAAAATTTCATTTCCACAATGCCCTAACCCCCCCCCCCCAAAAAAAAAGAGTAACTGGTTACTCACCATAAATTTATGGGTTCATAATTATTTTACATTTTTCAAAGCTGAATTTGAGATAATTTTTAAATTGCAAGTTATTTAGGTGGTACGAAAATGCTGTATTTTTTTTCTAATTAACAATATATTGGCATAATATTTTGGTGATTCATTGCTATTAGTCAAAGAGTTAGGGCAAACTGAATACATGGCATTGAAATTTTATCTGTAAGTAAAATTCATTTGACCAAATTTTTCATATGGATCATAATTTGAAAAGGTAGTTTTTAAATAAAAATGACAAAAAAAAAATCTCAGTCCAACGATTAAATGATTTTTCAAAAATATTTCTAAGTTTCATAATTTAAAAAGGTTGTTTCTATTAAAAAAGCTAAAAGAAAATCCCAAAATTTCCAATATTTGAGAATGATTTTTTCAAAACATTTCCAAGTTTCATAATTTAAAAAACTGGTTTTTATTAAAAATCCAAAAATAAATCTAAGTCCAACGTTTAAATGATTTTTCAAAAATTTTTATAAGTTTCATAATTTAAACAGGTGGTTTTTATTAAAAAAGCTAAAAAATTCAAAGTCCAGCGTTTTGAAAACACCGCTTAAAACACATTAGCGAGAATGTTTCCACTCCTCAAAACACGGTAAAATCGCCAAGTTGGCGCAAAAAAATCCAAAATGGCGGAGTGCACACAATTATTAAGTAACGTAATATTAATTTGAATATTATTTTAGGTGCTTAAAATAATTAAAAAAACATTCTTTACTTAAAATCATTTTTTTATTTTTGTATTTTTATTTCATCTCTTACTCTAATTTTGAGATACCAATGTGTATCTATACTTCTATAATCTATCTATCTATACTTATATATAAAGAGAGAGCGATTTTGTACGTGGAGGGTAATCTCCAGAACCACTGCACCTATTTGAAAAATTCTTTCACTGTTTGAAAGGTACATTATTCCAGATGGACATAGGCTATATATTATGTATATCTGATCAGTAGAAATAAAGTTAGGGGCTTAATCCTAACAATCTCCATTCTTACCGCTACTGTCCTCTACCGCTTTTTGTGCCGAAGTCTTCAACGATCCTTAGCGTGGTGCTATCGCGGTGGGCTTCTGTTTTTACGATAGTGGTTAGAACCTAGGCGTTCTCCGGCACGCCCTTTTTCTTTTAAAAATTTAACTTTAATTATTTACTAACGTAATATTAATTTTAATATTATTTTAGGAATATTATTTGAAAAAAAATTTAATATTATTTAAAAAAACATTCTTTACTTAAAATCCTTTTTTTATTTTTGTATTTTTATTTCATCTCTTAACCTCTCTCTTTTAAAAAATTCACTTTAATTAATAACTAACGTAATATTAATTTGAATACTATTTTAGGTGCTTAAAATAATTAAAAATACATTCTTTACTTAAAATCCTTTTTTATTTTTGAATAAAACTACGGTCTCAAGCACACCTCTTTCTTTTAAAAAATTAACTTTAATTAATAAATAACGTACTATTAATTTGAATATTATTTTAGGTGCTTAAAATAATTTTAAAAAAATTCTTTGCTTAAAATCCTTTTCTATTTTTGTATTTTTATTTCATCTATTATTCTAATTTTGGGATACCAATGTGTATCTATACTTCTATAATAATATACAAAGAGAGATATCAGATTTTGTATGTGGAGGGTAATGTACAACTTTTGTACATTAAAATGTACCTTACATCTTTTCCTTTGTCAACCGCAGTCAAGTAACCATAGCAACACCCTTTAGCTTATGGGGTCCGTTTTTCGAAATCGCTCTTTACAACGGGAAAATGTTATCTACTTCCTATCCCCATTTTATATGGGGGACATTCAGCGTGGGGGGGTCAGGGGAAAGAGTGGTTAATTGCTTTTTTATTGCTTTCTTACTATTGAAGAAGAATTTCAATAGTTGTTTATCGGCACTCCGTGCCTCTTTCATCTCTCAAAAGGCTGAAAATGGATGAACCGCGGGTGAACCGCCCTACTGATGTCTCTCGCCTGAAAAGAAATAGCCTCTAGCTAGAACGACAAAAGATTATTATTCAGTCCTTTTCGGCAAGATTGACCCTCCGTTCCCAGAATGTCACCCAAGTGTTCTTTGGGGGCAAAGACGTTAGGAAAGTCACAACGAAGTAGAATTCGAGACTATATCTCTGCCGACATCACACCGTATTTTTCGAGAATATGTGCTTCGGATATATGCTATCCCAACCCGTAAGGAAAAGGTTTAATATTTTTAAGATTCAAGTAGAGGAGGTATTGATAAATACAAAAAGGATTTTTGAAACTGGCAACGTTAAATGGTTTATTGAAGAAAACTACATTTGGAACTACGCTTTTTATTGGACATTTAAGGTAAAAAAAGATATACAATTTATTGGCTATCAACTGGAAATTTATTCGTATAATATTTTGTTCAACCCGGACTAAGTCGGGACAGGCCGCTAGTTAAATAAATAAACACATAAAAACAACAGTTGCAACATTAGTATATAAAATAAAAATAATAAATAAATAAATAAATTGGGTAGCCTGGATCTACTTAGGAGCAACAGCCTACGAGCCGTGGCTCGGGTATCCTCAAACTCTTCAGGACCCACTCACGTCCCATGGTAAGGAGCGAGCCGATCGTGACTATTTCTGACATGGAAGGAATGCTGATATCTTGGGTAGCTATTATCTGGTTGCAAGATTCACTATTGTTACGAAATATAATTATATCTTCGGTCATGGCATGGATTTGATTAAGTTTAAAATCTATTGTGAAGTTGTTTTCAGTCAAAAAGTCAAGTCCTAGGATGATCGGGTCAAAGATATCGGCAACATATGCCGTATGCCGATAACTACTATTCCCGAAACTTATATTAAGAGCAACTTTTCCTCTTACCTTTCTTTACCTTGTCCCCGGTCACGGTCTGCAAAGTGATGTTTGGCGGCGTGAAAAGTAACTTCTCGCCAAATTCTTGGGCTATGTCCGTCCTGACGATGGTAACGTTAGCACCTGTGTCAACTAACATGCAACACTGTTGTCCATTCACGAACCCTTCTACAAACGGTCCGTTCTCTTCGCGATGTGTCGACGACACATGCAGTGTACTGAAAGAGGGCTTCTCCTCGTCCGGCTGCCTTCGCCCCTTAAGGTGGCCGGGAACTAGTTTCCCTGAGCCTTGGCGTCTTTTGATTCGTCGGCTTGGCGCGTTAGGCAATTCCTTCTGAGATGCCCCTCACGCCCGCAAGTCCAGCACTTCAAAGGATTTCTTCTTGGCGGCATGTTTGAATTCACCCCTGCCAAGGCACCGATTCGTTTTTCTATTTCTTCAAATCGAGCGGCTATTGGGTCGTTTTCGGCGGCGGTCACCCCTCTCACTAGTTGGCGGTCACGGCGTGTCGCCCTCTGAGCGGACTCGTACTTCATTGCGTACACCAAAGCTGACTTCAAGTCTTTGATGTCCGCCATTCTTAGTGCTCGTTGACTCTCCGGATCGCGGATGGCGTCCACAAAGTATTCTAATGCTAGGTTATCCGTAACTTCCGTCGGACATTCTGGGAAAGCTAATTGAGCTAATCCCTCAATAGCTGACGCAAGTTCCTGTAGTGTCTCTGTTGATTTCTGTTGGCGGGACTTCAGCTGTAAGCGGCTATACTCTTTACGGCATTTCTCGCCAAAGCGCATTTCGAGAGCACTCGACAAGGCCTCAAAATCTAGTTGTTTCTCTACTGCGATGGTCTGCAGTACATCGGCAGCCTCGCCACGGAGTGAAGTAGCCAATTGGCATGCTTGCATTGCAATGTCCCATCCATTGGCAGTCGATGCCATATTAAACTGTGTTTTAAACACCTGCCAAGACGTTTTGCCGTCATAAATAGACACTTTTACGGCAGGGCGGGACGATTTCGACAGCGGGTACGCCTCCTCAATACTAGCGTCAGAGTAGCAAGGTACAGTAACTGGCGCTGATTCTTCTGCAAATTTCTTCTCTAGGCCGTTTATTTGTTTGTTAATGGCTTCCCTAATTTTCTGGTCAACAGTCTCGACCGTAGCTTTGAGTTTCGACTCGATAGTGTTGACGCGTTCTACCATATCATTAAATTTCTCGCCTACGGTAATTTTTAGCTGTTCTTGACTCTCGCTAATTTCGCCAAGTCCCGTTTCCAACTTCTTCTGGCTTTCGCCAATTTCGTCTTTTAACTGGTTGGCGAGTTGTTTCTGGCTTTCGCCAATTTTCGATTCTAACTGATTGGCGAGTAAATTCTGGCTTTCGCCAATTTCCTGTTTTAACTGGTTCTGGACTTTCGCCAAATTTTGCTTCTAAACGATTCTGGCTTTCGCCAATCTTTTCTAAAATCAGTTTTAGCTGTTCTTCCATTTTTCGGGTAACTGGCATTCACTTAAAATTACCCCACTCCTGACACCAAAAATTGTACCAACTTCGTGGTACGGGGAAAATTAAAATCTACAAGTGAATTTCAAATACAACAGAAATAAATCATGCCAGTTACCACAAAATGAGAAACAGAGGAAATTTATATAAACAGCAGAACATAGATAACATAGAATTTTCTTTTACACAAGTAACAGCAGTAGAGGACAATATTACTGCAAAATATTCGCTGAAATTAACAATCCTCAGCACCTACACATTCCACTCTTACAGCAGGAATATCAAGTTTTAGAACACATACAATAATACAATTATTAAAGCACTTAATAGTAAACTTATACGACCTTTTTCACCAAAGATCCGTAGAACCCTATTCCAAGAAAATACCTCTCTCTACACCGAGAGAACTTGAACTTCCCAAGAAAACGCTCACCTAGCTCTTCAAGAACTACGCTTAAACTCAATTACTGTTCTAAAACCCTATTAATCTCGTACAACAAAAACCCGCGTTGCCACACTACACAACCAAACGATTTTCCAACAATCAACCTAATATCCAGATTTATCACTTACTCCTTGGTTTTAATTCCACAACTCCCGAAACATCGCACTTTGGCGATAAAACGCCAAATTGGCTCCCAAACATGTAACAATATATATATATATATATATATATATACAGAAGGTCGTTCGCACTTTATGAAACGATTTTGATAGTTAAGTTTTAAGTATAAATGTCCTATTTTTAGGGTGATTTGCTTCTATCTGATAGCCATGGTTCTTGTCAATAGATCTACCTCGAATTTCTAAACTTTTTCTTAGCACTGTCATGTCAATTTTACCCCATTCCCCTTGGACCGTTTTCGAAACTCCATTCAGTGTTCTTGGATGCCGTTTTCTTAGGCTCATTTTAATAAACCGAAAGCGCAAAAGTCCATTTGAGAAGTGTCAGGTGATTTTACAGGTATTTCACTAAATGGGATCCACTTTATTCCTGTTTCTGATTCTTTCGTTTTCTAAATAAGCGGCAGTTGATTTACATGCGTGACTTATGGCTTTGTCCATGTGAAGGCCAACTTTATCAATGTCCTTTCCATATAAGACTGGAATTTCTCCTTCAAAAATTAGTTCTAACATATTCTGATGATAGTAGAGTCAATTAATTTTGGCTTTACTTGAGACTTTTTGATTTTTAATTTGTCGTTGTAACAAAATCCTGCAACTATCATGAATCCCTTTGGGAACTTTTCTGTACACTGACGAAGCCATTTCGCACGGCCATTCCCGTCAGTTGAGCAATAGAAAATTGATCTTTTTTTTTATTACATCACTGACATACACCCATGCATCATCGAGTGTTACCGAAAAATTTCCATTTTCAGCAGCTAGGTATTTTTCATATAATTTTCTACAATTTGTTTTTCTTTCAGCAATATGTTTTGACAAAAGCAGATGAACTTTAGGTTTATACATCTTTTTTAACTTCAAATCTTTATGAATGATGTTACTTACAATGTCGGAAGACATTCTTAGTTTCAATGCAATGGACCTTTGAGTCGGCGAATTTTCTTTTAGGTTCAGAGACATCACTTTCTTGATATTTACCTGCTTTCGAACAGTCTTAGGATGAGGTTCCTCGGTCATGTTTCTATTTTTACTTTCGGTTAGACTTTTTTTCCCTTTCAAATTTAATATATTATAAATACATCTTTTTGAATTGCCCTAACCGCTATTTTTACACCGCTTTATAATTTGTTGATACGAATTTTTCTCCTCGGAAAACGCAGTTACATAACCTTCGAGCCATCGATAAATTTATGAGACATTTTCAAAATAAATCTTTTACTTTTCATTCCAACTAAAACAAAACACTGAAAAAGCCACATTACATTGAAAAATTACACTACCATTAAAAAACACCACACCTTATAAACTATTTTAAATAAAACCATTAAAACTTTAAAATTCAAAACAGCAGGGGATTAAGACCCCTCTATCCTGGTTAAAAGATCTTTTTACATAGCTAAAACTTTCCCAGCATTCGTCATACATCAATTAGAAAATTTAAAACTTTTCAAAAGGGTTTGAGACAATAAATAGAAAAAGTTAGACATAAAAGTAGAAGTTATATACTATAATAAAATAAAGTGACATAATGTCATAAGATGATCTCTAAAAACTACCTTACTAAAAAATATAAGAAAAGGCACTGAAAAAGCCACATTACATTGAAAAATTACACTACCATTAAAAAACACCACACCTTATAAACTATTTTAAATAAAACCATTAAAACTTTAAAATTCAAAACAGCAGACAAAAACACTATACCTCCAAGTCCAAGTGCCCAAGGACATACACGCGCCCAAAATAACGCCTCAGTATATCTACCAGAAAGCCAGCCGGATACTCCGCCTGTACAGCCAGTTCAATGAAGTTTTTAACTCTTTTATTCATCTCAATCCTAGATTCACACAGTCTATCACAACGAATTATGTAGTTGTTGACTATATTACGTTTAACATTAGAATGTAAAGCTGTATTCCAATTGGATAGACGGTTTATGTTAAAGTCGTATAAATCTCTTTTATCGAATATGCAAAAAGATAGTGTTCCATTTGACAAAGTGATGGTTACATCCAAAAAGTTGATTTCATTTTTGGAGTTTTGTTCGGTCTTAGTTAGTTTTATATTAGCTGGATAAAAAGTAGGAACAAAGTTACAGTTAACCTCGTGAGCAATGAAAATGTCGTCTACGTATCTAAAGAAAGCTATATTTTGTAAAAGTGATGATTTAGATTCAAAATAATATAAATATAAATCTGCCAAATAGGACGATGATCCTCCCCCCATTGGCAGTCCAAATGTCTGAATGTAATATGTTGTACCATTAAATAAATAATTTTCAAACAATATGATACGAAGTGTATTTTTAAAAAGAGTAAAAGTAATATATTCTTGTAAATCAAACCTGTGAAAAAACTCAATTAGAATTGAAAAAAGAAAAGTAGTGTCTATATTATTAAATAGGTCTACTACGTCATAAGATTCTATTAGTTCTATATCGTTTAAATTTTTGATTTTTGATATTAATTGTAAGCTATTAGTGATTATATTGGATCCAAATCTTTTTATTTTAATGAAAAGATTTTTTAAAACTGGTATTATCAATTTATTAGCATAAGTTATGTAGGTACCGAAACCAACAGTTACTAGTCGAAAGGTAATAGGTTTTTTGTGGAATTTGGGAATTGCAACAAGGTAGGGAAAGGAGAAGGAATAAAGATTTATATTAATTTTTTTATGCAGTTTAACTAAACGTCGTTTCAGAGACAACTCATCAAATGCATATGGTTCGTATAGTGTATTATTTGAATAAAAATTTTTTTACAATTTGAATATAATAATATTTGCAAATAAATGAATAATTAGAAGCCACCTTGTCTACATAACTAATTACCAGTTTATTTTGTAGTCCCTTTATAGAGGTCATACTTGGACTATTGAAATTTGTTCTAGAACCCTTTAAGGCCAATTCATAACTTTTTAGAAAAGTAAATGAAGTTTTTTGTTTCCATTTTGTAAATGCCTCCAAAGGCAAATTATATTTTAAAGCATTTTTTTCAATGAAGGTGGTGAGGTTCTTATTGAAGGTTATTTCTATGTCTTTAAAACAATTATATCTAAACTTAGTACCCATTTGTATTGCATCACGTAGGTTTTTGTTCGATACTATCTGGACATTACCCGTTATGACATGGTTATGATCTGGATTAATATATTTTGACATTGATTTATGATGACAATCACACTCATAAACTGTGTTTAAGTTTTTTGAATTTAGATTATAATTAAATATTTTACGACTAATTGGTATATTATAAGAGTATGTAACTTTAGGTTGTATTTTACAAGGTAAGTCAGACATAGAATCCTTAAATATTTTATTTATTGGAATGGAATTAAAGGCATTATTTTTAAATTGTATAACTATGTATTCTGTTTTTAAAGGTTGCATTGCTGCAGAAAGATCTATGCCTAATTTTTTAGCTCTAATTTTAAAGGTTTCTAATATTGTAAAATAGTGTTGTAAATATGAAGGTTCGAAGAGGCTTTTATAATTAGGATCTATTACATATTGCCATAGTTTGTTTAACCATCGTTTTTTAATATTGTATATTTTACATTTTATCCAATTAAATTTTACAGAAGTTTCAGACAACAAATCCCTATTTAGTTCTAAAAAAAGGTTTTTATGTTTTTGTATGTTAAGTTTGTTACTACCATTACCGCGTCGCTGTCTTCGCTTTAGGGAGAATTTTGGATCTACTTGTATTGAGATGTAGTCTTGAGTGTTTATATAGCCTAAAGTATTTTCGTTTTTCGTTTTACCAAAACATGAAGTATTCAGGCCGAAGGGATAAAGTGTGTTAAATTGCGAGATGTGCATACTCTCCCACCATAAACGAAGTCTATCTTTTGGCACTATGTCCAAAATACTAACTTCGATTGATGTAAAACTGTGTGACCTGAAGTGTAACATCTCGAAAGAAGGATCTTTTTTATTATTAATGTTGCTTCTATGCAAATTTAGTCTGATGTGTAGTTTATTTGATGTTTGACCTATATAGGCCTGACTACACTCTTTACACTTTAAACAATAGATACAGTTATATACTTTACAAAACACATTATTGCTAGTATTAGTACCCAACTGGTTTTTGTTTGCAAAAGGACAAGTTTTACAGCGTGGATTTGTACATCTTTTGAACTTGAAAGTACGTATATTACGATAATCTGAGTAATAATTAAATTTAAAATTAGGAACACTAATGTCTATTACGGTTTTTTTGTTAGCACATGTTGTATTTACCACACTAGGAGCTTTAGCCAAAAAAGAAGTAATCAAACCTGGGTTACGGGCTAACGAAGTGTTCAAATCCCAACGAAGGTATCAAGCGACTGGCAAAGCGGTTGAATTACATTCACCCGATGCCCGGAGTGTCAATGTTGGGGATTTGAACACTTCGTTAGCCCGTAACCCAGGTTTGATTACTTCTTTTTTTGCTAAAGCTCCTAGTGTGGTAAATACAACATGTGCTAACAAAAAAACCGTAATAGACATTAGTGTTCCTAATTTTAAATTTAATTATTACTCACATTATCGTAATATACGTACTTTCAAGTTCAAAAGATGTACAAATCCACGCTGTAAAACTTGTCCTTTTGCAAACAAAAACCAGTTGGGTACTAATACTAGTAATAAAGTGTTTTGTAAAGTATATAACTGTATCTATTGTTTAAAGTGTAAAGAGTGTAGTCAGGCCTATATAGGTCAAACATCAAATAAACTACACATCAGACTAAATTTGCATAGAAGCAACATTAATAATAAAAAAGATCCTTCTTTCGAGATGTTACACTTCAGGTCACACAGTTTTACATCAATCGAAGTTAGTATTTTGGACATAGTGCCAAAAGATAGACTTCGTTTATGGTGGGAGAGTATGCACATCTCGCAATTTAACACACTTTATCCCTTCGGCCTGAATACTTCATGTTTTGGTAAAACGAAAAACGAAAATACTTTAGGCTATATAAACACTCAAGACTACATCTCAATACAAGTAGATCCAAAATTCTCCCTAAAGCGAAGACAGCGACGCGGTAATGGTAGTAACAAACTTAACATACAAAAACATAAAAACCTTTTTTTAGAACTAAATAGGGATTTGTTGTCTGAAACTTCTGTAAAATTTAATTGGATAAAATGTAAAATATACAATATTAAAAAACGATGGTTAAACAAACTATGGCAATATGTAATAGATCCTAATTATAAAGCCTCTTCGAACCTTCATATTTACAACACTATTTTACAATATTAGAAACCTTTAAAATTAGAGTTAAAAAATTAGGCATAGATCTTTCTGCAGCAATGCAACCTTTAAAAACAGAATACATAGTTATACAATTTAAAAATAATGCCTTTAATTCCATTCCAATAAATAAAATATTTAAGGATTCTATGTCTGACTTACCTTGTAAAATACAACCTAAAGTTACATACTCTTATAATATACCAATTAGTCGTAAAATATTTAATTATAATCTAAATTCAAAAAACTTAAACACAGTTTATGAGTGTGATTGTCATCATAAATCAATGTCAAAATATATTAATCCAGATCATAACCATGTCATAACGGGTAATGTCCAGATAGTATCGAACAAAAACCTACGTGATGCAATACAAATGGGTACTAAGTTTAGATATAATTGTTTTAAAGACATAGAAATAACCTTCAATAAGAACCTCACCACCTTCATTGAAAAAAATGCTTTAAAATATAATTTGCCTTTGGAGGCATTTACAAAATGGAAACAAAAAACTTCATTTACTTTTCTAAAAAGTTATGAATTGGCCTTAAAGGGTTCTAGAACAAATTTCAATAGTCCAAGTATGACCTCTATAAAGGGACTACAAAATAAACTGGTAATTAGTTATGTAGACAAGGTGGCTTCTAATTATTCATTTATTTGCAAATATTATTATATTCAAATTGTAAAAAATATTTATTCAAATAATACACTATACGAACCATATGCATTTGATGAGTTGTCTCTGAAACGACGTTTAGTTAAACTGCATAAAAAAATCAATATAAATCTTTATTCCTTCTCCTTTCCCTACCTTGTTGCAATTCCCAAATTCCACAAAAAACCTATTACCTTTCGACCAGTAACTGTTGGTTTCGGTACCTACATAACTTATGCTAATAAATTGATAATACCAGTTTTAAAAAATCTTTTCATTAAAATAAAAAAATTTGGATCCAATATAATCACTAATAGCTTACAATTAATATCAAAATCAAAAATTTAAACGATATAGAACTAATAGAATCTTATGACGTAGTAGACCTATTTAATAATATAGACACTACTTTTCTTTTTTCAATTCTAATTGAGTTTTTTCACAGGTTTGATTTACAAGAATATATTACTTTTACTCTTTTTAAAAATACACTTCGTATCATATTGTTTGAAAATTATTTATTTAATGGTACAACATATTACATTCAGACATTTGGACTGCCAATGGGGGGGAGGATCATCGTCCTATTTGGCAGATTTATATTTATATTATTTTGAATCTAAATCATCACTTTTACAAAATATAGCTTTCTTTAGATACGTAGACGACATTTTCATTGCTCACGAGGTTAACTGTAACTTTGTTCCTACTTTTTATCCAGCTAATATAAAACTAACTAAGACCGAACAAAACTCCAAAAATGAAATCAACTTTTTGGATGTAACCATCACTTTGTCAAATGGAACACTATCTTTTTGCATATTCGATAAAAGAGATTTATACGACTTTAACATAAACCGTCTATCCAATTGGAATACAGCTTTACATTCTAATGTTAAACGTAATATAGTCAACAACTACATAATTCGTTGTGATAGACTGTGTGAATCTAGGATTGAGATGAATAAAAGAGTTAAAAACTTCATTGAACTGGCTGTACAGGCGGAGTATCCGGCTGGCTTTCTGGTAGATATACTGAGGCGTTATTTTGGGCGCGTGTATGTCCTTGGGCACTTGGACTTGGAGGTATAGTGTTTTTGTCTGCTGTTTTGAATTTTAAAGTTTTAATGGTTTTATTTAAAATAGTTTATAAGGTGTGGTGTTTTTTAATGGTAGTGTAATTTTTCAATGTAATGTGGCTTTTTCAGTACCTTTTCTTATATTTTTTAGTAAGGTAGTTTTTAGAGATCATCTTATGACATTATGTCACTTTATTTTATTATAGTATATAACTTCTACTTTTATGTCTAACTTTTTCTATTTATTGTCTCAAACCCTTTTGAAAAGTTTTAAATTTTCTAATTGATGTATGACGAATGCTGGGAAAGTTTTAGCTATGTAAAAAGATCTTTTAACCAGGATAGAGGGGTCTTAATCCCCCTCACGTCTTTTTAAATACATCAATTTCCGTTTTTGTTTCAAAAATTTCCTTTTTGCTTCAGAAATTCACTATCCTTTTTTGCTTATCTTGGTGTATCATTATTATTTTAATTATATCTTATATATATATATATATATATATATATATATATAACGTTTATCAGCTTTTATCTATCTATCAGCACAGATAGATAGATATATAGATATGTGTGTGTATGGGTGGATGTGTTCTAGATATTATCTATCGAGTGTTTCGCAAGCGCAAATACATTACACTTCTAAAGTAACTAGAAGGTAACCCGTCATTTTGACGTCATAATACTAATAATGACGTCATAATGGAAAAAGTACATGAAACTTAAAAAATATCCCGAATTATCTAACAATATTGCATTTAATCCACACCTTGTAAAAGCAAACCCTTTCATTATTTTTTATTTATTTAGTTTTTCATTCGATTGGAGTAGTAGACTGCCATCCAACCCGTCATTTTGACGTCATAATACTAATAATGACGTCATGATGCAAAAAGTATATGAAAGTTAAAAAATATCCCGAATTATCTAACAATATTGCATTTAATCCACACATTGTAAAAGCAAACCCTTTCCTTATTTTTTATTTATTTAGTTTTTCATGCGATTGGAGTAGTAGACTGCCATCCAGTTTTTTACAGATCACTACGCTATATGAATACTTGAGCTACTTGAATCATTCACATTCAAGTTTGTTTACTTTCAGAATTCATCGCAAAAGTAAACAGATTTTTAAAAACTGTTAAATATACAGCTAAAAACATCCATTTTTTTTTAGTTCTGAATGTTTTATAGAAAAATAAGCTGAACAAACGTGATTTGATGGAGAAGATATTAGTTTTTTGGTAAGAAAAAATTCTGATCCACATCTGAAATTGAAATTAAGCCTAACAGGCCGTTTGTTTACTGAGGGCTTCAATTGAAAGATGAGTACAGCCCGGAAGTGTTATACAGAGACAACGGCTATTATATATATAATTTCCATAATTTATGCATTTTAGGGTTTGGACAGTTAGGCAATTTTAGTTGTTTATAAGGTACACATACTATAGAGTATTATCATCTTATCTGTTTCTATCTATGAGAAAACAATAAATTTCCCTTTCATGTTCAAATTATGATGAAATCGACAATCTTCAAACTTTTTAACATAGTTTATTATCTTTATTTGTTCATCAAGAATAGTATTTAGTAAATTAGTATTCAGCAGCAAATTAGTAAATATAATTATCTATATGATCTTAAATGAACAAAATTTTTACTATTATTAATCTGGCATTATTTCCCTCAAAACAGCCAACCATATAATATGCTATCAGAAATGCTTCGTATTTAAAATTACAGCATTAATTTTGATAATTTTAATACACTAATATTTCTTATCATTGATTTCTTTTGTTACATCTTGATACTAAATATTTGGTTTTTGATGGATCAACGCAAAGGAAATTAATATTATGCTAAATAATTATGCTACGGATTTCATAGATGATTATTGATCCTGTTTTTTGTTCCTTTAAATTATTCTTCATGCCTTTTTGTGGTTTTTGTCAATATTGTATGCAATGAAATCCTTCCAGATTAGTTAGTGCACAATAATGGGAGGAGTTATGCATTCATGCGATACGAAAAAAAATCTTCTTTAATTTGCCTGTAGTATTTTATTCTGGACAGTACAGTGATACGTAAATGGTTCCAGAGACGCGATGCTAAAATCAAATTAAATTTAACAAGTTCTCTTAAGTTTCCACATGAAGTCTGCAGCATTTTGATGGAAAAGGCAGCATGCAAGAAGAATTGATTACATACTTTTATGCCTAGCAATGATTTAGAACTAACTCTCATTAGACCATTATCTCAAATTTCAGACTGGAATGCATTTCATTAGAAGTTTTCCTTCCTGTCTAGACTTCTTATATTCTCTCTTTTTTTCCAACATCACCGTTTGTGAAAATAGCGTGACAGCGACAGAAATTACTTTACCCCGTTTTTTTATTAAAATTTATTTCGAAGAAAAGCGATTCCAGCATTTGACTTGTGAGACGTGCATTTGAGACAACGGTCTGATGAAAGCGAAATACATGTTGCGTTGTTAGAGCTGAACTTATCAAGGTAATTTACATTTATTACGTCTGTATTGGAACTGTGTGCGGTAGAAAAGGAAATATAACTCCGAAAACATTATAAAGGGAATATTATGGACTCTCTGGTTTGAACGGAAGAGTTTACGGTGAGAGCACAAAACATCATCGGGATATTTATGAAAAATACTCTACTGATATAATGTTTATATTATAACTGCGATAAATTTATACACATTGAGCACCTATAGCTTTTATATGCATGTACAATGAACAATTTGCGAGCCTTTGCGATCTGACATACAGACAATCACATCTAATGCTTCCTGCTCTGATGATGAGCTACAGATTAGTTCTAAATTAGTCGCCACCCTTTAATTTTATTGTATCTATTAAGAAGCTGCATGTTATTGTTTTTTTATTTTATAAAAATTATCTATTACGTTTATAGGGCTCATAATGTGTATCCCATGACAGTAACGTTTGTAGTCCATTTGCTTAAAGCACAATATTTATTTTACTGTAGCTATTAAGAAGCTGCGTGTTCATGTTTTTTTTTATTTTATAAACATTACCAGATGTATTACCCGGCTTCGCTCGGGATTCAGTTTCTGTTATTATTTTTTTCAATGATTAGCCTCATGTTATGATGTTATAAAGTTTTCGCTAAAATTCTTTTGCGGTAGAAAATAGCATTAGTTTGTTGTCGGTGCTGTCGTTTTTCATCGCTTTCCTCTCCTTTCGATGTTGAAGCTCGAAGACGATCGTATGTTCGACGCGTTAAAAGTTTCTTCATCAGTCTCACTGCTTCGGATCACTACAATTCGAATTCTGTTGCCTTCGAGCTCTTGGGAATGTTTTTTCTTCAGATTCTTGTGTGCGTCTAACTGCATTTGGAATTCTGTTGGCTTCGCGCTCTTCTGTTTTTTTTTTTTCTCCATCACATTGCTCATTTCTCAACAATTTTTGATATTTTCCCCTTACTTCTGAAGGATTAAAAGTTGCTCTCCTCTTTTTGGGCATTTTAAAGCATTAATTTACAGCTAGTCAATAACGTTTGAATGGATTTATTATTATAGAAAACGTATCAATAATGTTTAAATGGATTGAGATCACATTCAATATTAAAACACAGCAAATCTGATAATTATTATAGAAAAAGTATATACACGTATTTCATGCTCGGAATTCTTTCTCAAAACTAAATCGTCTGCTACGTTTCAATGCCACTTTCAGACTTTCTTAATTATAATATACACGTATTTCATGATTGTAATTCTTTCTCAAAACTAAATCATCTGCTATGTTTCAATGTCCCTTCAGTTATATAAATTATCGCGTCAAGGCTAAACGCATGTGTTTCTAGCTAAGTGATCGCGTCCTTCAGTATATTTGAGTTTGAACAGGTAGCTTGGGATAGTTTCAATTCATGAAATGGATAGATAACACATTCATTGAAAATGAATGACTTTCCATCCTCATATTTTCATTTTTAAAAAGAAATATTCCGGCGTTGCCCCGTATATGAAAATAATATATCATTTATTCTTGCATGCGCCAATATATGAATAAATCACGTTTTTAATTCATGTCTATTTATTTTTACGGAAATGTTATAATTTAATTGGCAACAATGAAATGTTACAATGGCTTTGAACAAAAATATCCGTTGATACCGCGCAAACTTGTTCTAACATAATTCGGGAATGGAACGTCGTAGCGGAATGAAAATAGTCTATAACCTTCGCGCAAGTTCAAGCAATAAGTTGACCAAGTTTCATCGCAATCAGATGAACCGTACGGCAGCGCATAAAATACGAACAAACAAACATTCATTTTTCAATTCCTACTATTAGTTCACACTCTCCCTATATATATATATACAGTGGACGCTCGTTAATTCGAACTCAAAGGTTCTCAGAAAAAAGTTCGAATTATCCGAAGTTCGAATTATCCGATGTTAAGAGAAAATATATAACTTTAAATCTGTATCACTGAAGAAAAAAATCTCCTAGTATGTATAACCCCAGAAAATATATTATACTATGTTATCTAAAGTTAAACATATTGAAAAGCAATACAGACTTACCTTAATCATAAAATGAAGCAGAAGATATGCAGTATAAAGTAAACTTTTATTAAAAATATGAATTACACTTTGGGAAAAAAACTGTAAAATGGATGTTTGGTTCTGTTTATGATGCCTACATTATTCAACCAGCTTCTCGATTTGAAGTAAACATTTCAATTCATTTTCAGAGGAAGGTTCCATCTGAATAAATGCTTTCAGAGTTTTAATAGATTCCATTATGGCTTTGTCCATTATGGCCGCATTAAAAATATCTTTCGGCAGGTAAGTAGAGAAAAGTCCTGGAAGTTTCATACCGAAATTAGTACATACGTCTTTGTTTACATCAGAGCTTTGGCCACATACAGTTTGATAAGAAATTTTGTGCCTTGACTTAAATCGAGAAAGCCACCCATCACTGCATTTAAAATCTTCAATACCCATTCGACTTGCCAATTCATCAGCCTTCATCAGCACTAGGGGTCTATTTATCGGAAAATTTCGAGATCTAACATCCTGGAACCATAGCAGTAGATCTTTTTCTAGAACTTCTTGGGACGCATTTCCCATGCGTTTCCTTCCTCTAGCAAATTTTGATTTTTCCCATGAATCTAAAATTGACTCCTTGTTTTTCAAACTAGTTGACAAGGCATTTTTTTTAATTCCATAGTCAGTTGCTAACTTTGTTTTACATTCGCCATTCTCTACTTTCTTTAAAATTTCTACCCTTGTCTCCAAAGTTAGGGTTTTGTACTTTCCACGTGTAGACCTCCTGAATTTTTGCACGTTCACACCACACAATGAGGAAGAAAAACTAGACCACATTAACTTGTCTTCACTGCAGTTATAACTGACGCAGCTCCCTAGAATCTATAGTAAAGACTAGTTTTTCTGAAATTCTAAGAAAATCGATCCAAATAAAGGAAAATTGCTTTTTCCGTTTAGCACTAATAAGAAGGACAATAGCTACTAACGTTTAGCGGACATGCAATAGTCTAGGAATGCAGGCATGTGTCTCTTTACACAGAAAAGAAATTTTGACACACAAAATAATAAATATAGTGTGTATTTTCTTCATTAAACGAGGAAAATGAAATTTTTTTTTTGTCAAATTTTTAGTTCGAATTAACCGAAGTGATAAAAATTTGGTTCGAATTAATGAGATATATTTAACATTAACTCCAATACAAGTTTTTTGGGACCTTTGGATTAGTTCGAATTAACCGAAAGTTCGAATTAACCGAGTTCGAATTAACGAGCGTCCACTGTATATATATCTTGTTCAAATTTTCAATCGTTAATAAAATACTTTTTATTCCTCCACTCAAGTTCAAATACATTTTTTTAAACTTGTAGTGGATGACACTTGATGTTAATACAGTTTTTTCAAATATTAATTCATTAATTAAATTTAATTAATCAATTTTAGTTTTAGACCTAGAGCGTCTCTTTCTCATCAATTGTAATTTCCCTTTTCTTACCGTGTAAACGGTAGCACTGTGGTAGCGGAGACTCCTCCCGTCCTGTAGGTTGCGGGATTGAATCCCCAACCTGACAAACTTTTTCTCTGTCTTTCCCCCCACCCCCTTCTAATCTCGCATAGTAGGCAAGGTTCTGGCAGGCAATCCTTTTTTTTCAATTCCTACTATTAGTTCACACTCTCCCTGTATTCAATTCCTACTATTAGTTCACACTCAAATTTTTCTTTGTAGACCTAAGTAGGAATTGACATAAATTTTTTTTTACATTACTTGTTATATATGTGTCCTGGTCTATGAAAAGGGGGCTTACGTGCGAAAACAAGTTTACGAGAAAACAGCTGTTAAAGGTAAAAAATTCGTTGCTTCAGTTTCGCGTTAGTTGTTCCCTTTTATCTGCGTTGCCTTGTGTTTAACTATGTTCAAGGAGGTCAAGTGTTGTTTCTGCTCGGAATATTATCGTAGTTAATCGCGTTAAGTTGAGTTTACAAATGTTATCATTGTTATCGCGCCGGACGTCTTTTCTGCAGTGCGTTGTGGAATCGTCCCCTGGTGGTTATAATAAAGCTGTATCGGCCGAGAAAGTTGTTTGGTATGACTGGGACAGCTACCTTAAACCCTTATATAAGTCATTAGTTGGCATAACACAATTTCATCACTTTATAATTTGTACGGTCTGTGTAAAAACGAAGAAATTTGCAGACAGTGAGGACGTGGAGTCGTTTCATCTTGTATTAAAATATCTATCGATCGTCAAATGCCAGAAATTTTAGAGCTAGTTGGTTTATCTTTGGAGCTTCAGTGGTATATTTATCAGAATCTTCGCAGCTTAGTTTCGGATATAAGTAAAGCAGATATTGCGGCTTTATTACCAAAACAGGAGATGGTATCGAAGAAATGTGAGGCTGAATCATCAAAAAAGGAGTTGGCAGCGAAGAAACGTACGGTTCCATTACCCAAAAAAGAGTTAGCATTAAAGAAACGAAAAGCGAATGTTAGTGGAGATGTTCTCGAACTAGACGTGGAACAAGGTCCATCTTCCTCACAAACAACACGTAAAAAGGTCTCAAGAAAGACGACGACGAATAAAAATACAAAAACTACTTAGTAATGTTTTTCTGGCATATAATAATGTTTTTTGCATCTTTAAAATGTTTTTTTTTTATCTTTTATCTTTAAAATCAGATTTTTTCGTATTTGTACTCTGCTTTCTCTTCATTTTTAGTAAACTTTTCCCCAAATTATGACTTTCTGGTTTTCATCATGTGAAAGAGCGTCTCATACTCTATCCGAATCGGCAAAAAAGTGGAAAATGATTTTTTGACACCTAAGCCCCCTTTTCATAGACCAGGTCACATATATAGATTATCTATCGCGTCTATAGGACTTCTAATGTTTATCCCATGACAGTAATGTTTGTAGTCCATTTTCTTAAAGCACAATATTTATTTTATTGTAGCTATTAAGAAGCTGCGTGTTCCTGTTTTTTATTATATAAACATTATTTTCTATCACGTTTATAGGACTTATAATCTGTATCCCATGACAGTAATGTTTGTAGTATATCCAAACATCAATAAAAATTTCTAGGAGGAGGGGTACTGTTTCTTCTCCTATATTTATATCCTTACACATATATATTAAATTTACAAAAAAATAAACACAAATAAAAAAAAACACTGAATGTTATACATGTATACATTCAGTATGATATGATGCATTTACGGTATATCGAAAGGGAGCGTACAACTTTCAATGACAATACGCGGGAAAAGCTATTGATAATTTTATTTCCATGTAAATAAAGTGTGTCAGTGAAGTTTGAAAAAAGAGGACGATAACTGTTGTCACCCCTCTCCCATCCTTCCAAGCAATTCTGCTTATTCGAAATTAAATATCTACTGTATGTATAAAAGCAAATCTTGAGTATATTCTGTAACGAAAGCATTGACTCTTGAAAGTAGCCCATGAATATTGGATAGAAAAAAATCTCTAACAGTTTTAAAATATTTTCAGACTTTACTTCACGAGCCGTCCGTCTGGTTGATTTCTTACATCTGGCTGATTTTCCAGTTGAAAATTTGTTCAATTCCGTCCCCAATATGTATCCGAAAAAGACCCTTCACGTCGATGTATGTGCTGGTGATTATGAAACTGACTTATTCATATATTTTTATTTTCGAGATAACTAAAGGTTTGAGTTTGAACGTGAACTGAATTCTGTTGAATAACGCAGCAATCAGGTCAATCGTACGGTTCAAGTTTTACAAGTATGCAAAGATTTGTGTTTCAGATTATAGTAGTGCAACCGAATGCAAGGCGAAATAACTGATAAACTCATTTTTTTTTACTAGAATCTTGATTTAGGTAACTTTCATAGTCACCGAAACATATGAAAGGAAGTTACCAGTTTTCACAAAATTATTGTGGCATTAATCAAGAGCATATGGAAGGACGTAAGCCGTATTGAGTGTAAAAATTCCTCTAAACTAGAGTTTAAAGGGGATGGTGGACATTACAAAGCGAATTTTGAAATTTTTACCTCAGAGATATGAAATGTCGCATTCATATTCATTAAAGTATAACTATATCAAACACCTCATAAAATTTTATAGATATTTTATTTTTTTTAATTTTAAAATTTGGAATTATTATTATTATTTTAATGCTATTACTATACACTTAGTATACACTTTGCTATACACTTAGTATTATTAAAACGCCATAAAATGTTCTTAAAATAACCAAATTTCATAAGAAACATTGATTCAGCCGACTAACTGAATCTTTGCATTTTCTGAATGCTATGCAAAAGTCATCTAAATTTTGGTAAAACGTTCAATTGAAAGTCGCACTCAAGAGAGAAAATATATATCTGTAATCCATGCGTAAAAGCAAATCACGAAGATTTGAGGTGTTTCTTTATTTTCAGTTGCTAATCAGTTGTTTCCCCCGGTTTCTTTTCCCTTCATATCCTACCCACTTCTTAAATCTTTGCGCTACCTCGAATGACAGGAAAATCTTAACTAGTAAGATTCTAAATCATGAACACGACTTTCATAGTACATACAGGAGTCACAACGGTCACTTTGAGTTAGTGCATAGATGTTGTAACGACTCCCGTACAATAGCGAATTCTTTTTGCTCGGGAAAATTCCGAGAAGACCAATTAAGACGTGGTTTGAGCACATAATTGATTTAGACGGCTGGAGACAGACAGTCTTGGTGACATAAAGACCGGAAGTGCTACCGACAGCACGCAGAACAGTTCATCAGCTACAAAAAGGAAGTTGCCGACCTGAGGCACCTAGTCGTCTGGGAACGTAACTCAATAAGGAAAAGCGTCCTTTTACAGACCTTTCGAGAACGTTCAGCGAAGATATATAAAGTCGTCGAATGCGGATTCGTGCTTGCTGAGAGTCAGTGATTCAGGGATTAAGTTATTAAGATTGACGCTGGAGGCGGAGACAAGGAGATACTGTCGGACCTAGATAGACTTGAATGAGCGCAGCGAGAACTCAAGTCTGATCTTACTCGTCGATTCCGTGAACCTACGAATTTACACTTTATATATATATATTGTAAATAGCCTATATTTAGTCGAGAAATTCAATTAAAGCTTTAAATACAAAAGGGCTGGCAGTCTTTTATTTAAGGCAAAGTCCTAACAATGTGTGTGATTAGAGGATAGTGAATAAAGGACATTTAACGCAAAAAGGAAGAAAATAAATACTAAAAAAGGACTTTTTTTAAAGCCTATTTAAAGCGTATAACAACCTTCTTTTAAGAACTAAAAAATAACAGTTTAAAATCTATTTTATTGGAAATGTTTTGGAACTTACCCACCTTATATGCAAATTTACCCACCTTTGCAAAAATGAAAATAGACTCATTGTCATCTTCAAAATAATATAAGAGCAAAAAAAACTAGTATTTCTATATCTTCAAGACTGGTGACTAGTTCAGGAAAGGAATCTTTCAGTTTTAATACGAAATTCTGTAGTATTTCTTTAAACACAAAGTTTTTTTCTGATTTAGAACTCACATATGAATCGATTTGTCTCGGGTCATTTCCACCTTATTCGTCGAAATGCCTTTCTCAGTTGTCTTTTAAGTGAATAGAAAAGGCAACTCTTTTAGCAGTCCTTTCACGGCTTCGCCTGAATTAATATGTCTTTCCTTTGAAGTTTGTAGGTTTCTGCCCTTAACTTATCAGTATTTCTAAGGTCATTGGCTATAGAACAATTCGTAAATATATCTTTCATTGATGCTTTTTTCACTATTTCAGAGTTTCTTTTTAAACTGTTGAACACCGCCAGTTAAAACAATTGACATGGGCCGGCGTTGGTTTCCTCTTTTTGAATGCAACATCATTTGACACTTGTTTCACTTTATCAAAATCCCAATTCTTATTCACAGATTCTAGCCTAAAATTTACTTTTCATGAGAGTTCCCCTTGCTAAACAACATATGTTTGTTTACAAAACTTATCCGTAACAATTTTGAAAAATTCAAAATGGTATGTTTTTTGAAGCATATTCATATATATAAAAATGTTTTTTTTAAATATTTAAGAATTCTTTTCTCGACTCAAGAGCACTCCTTTACTTTATAAACATAGCGATTGCTAGAAACGACGACCCACGAGCTTACACTTTTAAGATGCAGTTTCTTATTCACCTGCGATAGGAATATTTATGAGTCAGAAAAGGTTAAAATAATTATACAGGGTCATCGAAAAAGGTTGGACACATTTCGAAAGCTCATAATGCTAAAATAAATTGAGCAAACCAAATAATATTCTTTTCAAATAACTTGGCAAATATCCAAGATTTCTAAATGCAACTGGTGCGCAACCGTGAAATTGAACGTTGCGCAGAAGCGATGCGAGGAAGAGGTATTCGTTCGGCTTTCCGTCAGTGCAATGGCGACCGTTCAGGAGAAAGCTCAAGCGGTGGTTGTTTGCGATAAACACGATGGTAATTTCGCTGAATTGTTTTAACAGATTTGTACTCCGCTAACCACAACACACATCGACCTTTTTCCTGAACGGTCGCCATTCCACTGAATATTATTACGTTTGCTCAATTTATTTTAGAATTATGAGCTTTCGAAATGTGTCCAACCTTTTTCGATGACCCTGTATATATATATATATATATATATATATATATATATATATATATATATATATATATATATATATATATATATATATATATATATATGATGCTAGTAAAAATAAAATTCAAATTATATTTTTTAAGTTAACAATTAAAAGAGGAATTTTTTTAATGTGACATAAAAAAACATGGCTTTCCATAAAAAAAAGCCCTCAATTAGGGTATTTTATAATAACGAAAATTAATTGCGGCTCACTATTTTGTTAATCGTTATTTAGTGAGGTCGCATGTGCTTATTCAAAATTCTTTTTCAGAGCTCCACCACAAAAATTTTGGAAAAAAAAACTTTGGATATAAGGTAATTAGGAAATTAACTTAAATGCATGCCTTATTTATATGCTGTGTGCCACATTTTAGAATTTCGCTAAAGTTGTTTTGTTTGCTCATTTGCATGCTCTTGCCTGAAAAAAAATTATAAGAATTTTTTGTTTATGAATAATTTTAGTACGATATAAAAATATCACCTCTGCAAAAACGTTTATTAATGAATAATTGATAAGTCAAAAATTAACTTTTTTAATGTTAAAATTTTGTTCACATATTTGCTCTATATTTTAGTGTATTGTAGCGCATGTAAAATATTTTTTTCTCCCTGGTGACAGTAAAATGGCGTTTTCAGTATCATGGAGAATTTTAAAACCATTTACTTTGCCTGATTATGATGCAGTGAGGGAAAACCCTTAAATTATTATGATATCTGTCTCGCAAAATATAGAACGTTTTGTCCTATCTCGTAGTTTGATAAATAAGATTCAATCCTAGCTGTTCTCAGAGAAAAAAAAAATTCCTCGATGAATTGCTGCTTTTAATATCAATTTTACGCCGTTAAAAGTATGTAACAATTCCAAAATTTCCACGCATTGTGAAGAACAGTCATAGTTTATCTATACAATTACAGTTTTTATATGCGTAAGAAAAACATAAGCAAAAATTTTATTTTAAAATCATATATCCCATAATTATACTTTCATAGGGCGTATTATATCTTTGAAGGGCAAACCAAATTTACAAGTATGATCCATTCGTAATTTAAAAATTTACCAAGCGAAGAGATTAAGATGGATTTAAAAATCAAAAGTAAAGGACTCCAAGTAGAATTTGAATGGAAACTCGTATTCTTAAATAAAATCCAAATTTATAATCACGTGTTTCACATTAACCGTGTTAATGTTCTTGACGATCGAATCGTTTACTCTCCGGCTTTCTCTAAAGTTTTTAACACAATTCATTTTTACATCCTCCTTCCAGCTATCTTCTCTTTTCATACTCATCATCCAATTTGTGTTTTGAAAATCCGGGTTTAACCTTATAATTGGCTGAGGAGCAATTCATAGTAAAAATTTTATCTCTTTTGTAGTTTCAGTTTGCTTCCAGAGAAAATCATACATCTCCTTTTCCACATCTAAGTATCTTTCTAGGAACTGTGCCGCAAATTCTCACATCTGTATATTTAAGTTGCTAAGCCGACTTTTTGGCAGTCCATGAGAGAAAACTACTGCATCAATTTATTTCATTTTGATCTTAAACGAAATATTGTAATCTGTAGATTTGTCAAATTTGGTTTTTGTAACCGCAATTTCTATTAATTAGCGATAATGTACAATTCAAAATTGATTTCTGCGCATGCTCAGTGGCATGTATAAATCTGCCTTTAGAAACTCAGTGTTTCTGCGCATGCTCAGTGGCATGTGTTAATGATAAACACGTTTATTCCGAGGAGTCTCTCTAGATTACTTTCTGCCATTTTTATTTTTATGTTAAGAATGTTTGTGAAATATAAGATTAAACCTGATGGAAATTGTTTATTTCACGCTTTTTAATGAGCGATAATTTACAGTAAAAAAAATTTTTTTCTGCGCTTGCTCAGTGACATTTTTAAATCTGGCTTTAGATACTTACTATGCATGAGCCGCTTAAACACATTAATTTGCTTCTGCGCATTATTATGATTTTCAACATTTGGCAATGATGCGTTGAGTATCAATTGTGTATTAGTACGTTTATTTGCTATTTAGCCATCATGTTTTGACGGGTATCAACTAGTTTTGATTAAAAGGTTAGACATCGCCATCTATACGCGAGGAAGGAAAGTTTGAATATTTTAATTGCATTTCCCTTTGGACAAAAAAATAACCCCGCCTCCCTATTATTGCAGACTCTGCCTTATTTTACAGTAAATCCAGTGTATTTTCAGAAAATGGCAAAAGTGCTGTCGTGATTTACGACGGTTGTGTAATCATTCAAGCATTTTTGAGTATATAGGTTGGAGGTCAGTATAACAATATGTTACAGAAGTGTTATTTTTTTAGAGTGGATGGGCTGCACAACATATCGATGTTTTGATCTCTATAGGTAAAGTGTGTAAGGTTTACATAAGATTCGATTCACAATAATCGAACTTTTAAGTGAATAAAGTTAAAGAAGCCGCTTAAGATATGATAATTGTGGCATGCACGGTTGGCATAAATACCAATCAGCTAGATTAAAGAAAAATAAGTGAGAGGAAGTGAAAGGAGGAGTAGTGCTGGCGAAACGAAGTATCAAGCTGGAGCTAGGCTTATACTTCGTTTAATAAGAGAGTCTGGTTTAATAAGAGTTGAGTTTTGCGAGCAGCCGCTGGAGGCATAGCTAAGTTGCTTCAAACCTACGCGAGTTGTTGTTAGGCCCAAAATTTACGTGACAGCACTGCTGGTTGACTTTCAAAGTATCTGTGAATATTGCAAAGTGTATTTTTCTTGAATGAATGCTATATATATCTCGTACTAGTAGTACGTATGCTTTATGTTGAAAAGAAAATTGACATACGCAAATATGTAAATAAACGTTGTTATGTCAGAACTGTGTTTGAATGAAATTATTTAGAGTGCCATTTCAAGATATACATACCCAAAGGTAGGGTAGAAGTGCTAATTCTTTATAAGTGCTGTTGGGAAAACGGGCTTTAGCAAACTGATAATTCTATTACAGAATTGTGCTTTCTAAAGTTCCTAGTTTGGACGAAACCACTGAATTCCCAACTATCTAAAGTGTCTTGACGATCAATAAATCAATCAAAAGACTTCAAGATAATTTTTAGAGTTAAAAATCCAAAATTGAAACTGTACTTATATTTTAATATTATTTATGGTTTTGCTTATTTAACTTTTATTTCGATTTTTTATTTAAATTGCTAAAAATTAGGTTAAATAATGTAAACATTTTGAGTATGAGGCTTTAAAATTTCCACTTATCCTCAAGTTAATAAAGAAATTGTGTAAAGTCTCACATGTGATCTCTTTGAAAGTCAATTCTGTCCAAGAGAGTCAATATGGAATCAAATATTTAACTCTAATAAACTCCCCAGATATATCTGTATTTGTTAGGGCAGGATATTTCCCTTTGACATTTAAATCTCTTTGAGGACTTTAGACGTGTCCCTCTAATCTCTTTATTTAAATAAATACCAATATATATAGATAATGAAATTAATTTTGAAATATTTTCTACCCAATGATCAAAATGCCTCGAGAAATATGTTATGTAATGGTATATATTACTCGATTAAAAGAAAATCTTGTATATAACTTAAGAATTTTTGAAATACTAGTTGATATTAAGGGTGTTTTTTTATCACCGGTTCTAAAGGGAGAGAGTACACTCATGGTTAATTTAATTGAAGCAAGTCCATTTCATGATACGTTACTTTATCATTCAATGCATATTTCCGCAGAAACGTTGTACTCTGTAGTAAAAAAAGCAGACCATTGACATTTTAATGATATTTTGAAGTTTATTTCAACGATTTAAAATTTTCTTTCAAAGATCATTTAAAACATTCATGAATTAAAATACAATGTTACACTATGTGTAAAAATGATTTTAGCCATTTAGCCAACCAGCAGTAATGAAGTTGCAAACAATAACAACTTTTTATTTAAAAAATTATTTATATATATATATATATATATATATATATATATATATATATATATATATAGATAGATTGTAAGGCATTCGCCGAATGGTAGCGTATAGGAAACGACGATACAATCCAGTAATATTAAATGAAATGATTTATTTACAGTGCGATGAATTCGATGAAACATTATTTACAACATTTTGGCGTACACACTCTAAATAACGTGCAGGAAACAAGTTCGAGGACAGGAACGAGTCCATAGGGAGTCGAGGTAGCTTTTGCCTCGCACGAGAACATTATTTTCAATCGACAAGGTGTCGAAAAACTTCGCCTCGCCTGAGGACTTAAAAAGAATAAGAATCGTAAGCTACGATTTCAATGTCGGAGTAGCGACCTCTAGATGCAGGTCTGGATGCTGACTCTAATAGCTAGAACTGCTTCTCCTCGAAACAATCGACAGAAAGTCGGAAAGAGCTTTGCCTCGCCCGAGGACTTATAAAGAACCATAAGCTACGGCTTTAAAGCCGGGGTAGCGACCTCTAGATGCAGGTCTAGACGCTAACTGATCTTTTTTTAGTTCGTAGCGACACAACTCGTAGCTCTAGCGCTGCGATCGCTCGATATTTAAAAGCGTTTTTATTGGCGCCTTTTAAGTGACATCACTTTTTAGAAGTTCGATTGGTGCTTAAGAGTCCTTCATCAGCACATCAGCTGGTTGCTTTAGGTCACTTAATCTTTCCCGATCATCATCGATCAAAGGGTCGACCGAAACTAAAGTCTTTTGAACTTTATGTCCAAAATCTCAGACCTACTGTCGCCTCGCTTCCAAGCGTATTGTCTGGGACGATTGCTTCTGGCGTTCGGGTCCGCTGTATTTCCTCTGGATTCTACGGTTGTCTCCAGTTGAGACGTGAATAGGTTGATAGGGTTTTACTATATTGTGAGGATCAATGGATTATTCACAATATATATATATATATATATATATATATATATATATATGACAGGCGTTGGCTTTTGCCTGCTAATGTGTCGTTTGCAGTCTTCTTGTTTTATAGTCCATGGCATCGAGGGAAGGCATACACTCAATAAGTACTCAGCATCGTCTAAATTAAGTAGAGTTTATTCAGTTCAATGTCATAATACCACCTCTCCAGATCTACGCATTTCATTATTCGCCATTTCTTTTTTAGAGCCGTGGCGAAACACATCTGATAGCATCGACTTCTATTCCCGCTCTCCCCAAATTCGCGGGAATCTCAGCGCGCCAACTCTCCTTGGACATGCGCAGAGCCCTAAACAGACATCTTTCAAGGCTAAATAAAATGTAAACGTTTCTCCTCGACCGCAGAACTCAGAGGCGCACGAAGATTATATAATAAAAGGGAAATTCCCTTTCCCAATTCGCGTCTTTGAATACGAACAATTAGAGGCGAATTACGCCACGAATATAATTTAATTCCCAAGCCCCCTTTAAATTTAGAATAATCATTCTTTTCCCACTAAATCCTTTACAACTTTCCCCCCCCCCCCGTCCCCCTGAAGGAGCGCACACAAGGAGTAGCTAATTCCATGTGGCAACGCCTCAGAAGAGCAAAATCATCAAATCCGCCAACTGGAAAACATGCTGAGTAGGGACGTCTCCCCACACAACAAGGATCCCAATGAACCCCATTATTAAAACCAAATGCCCCTCGTTATAACACCTGGATAATCTCTTTCTGAGCTGTGAGACCTGGAGCAGTGGTTTTTTAAAAAATACACAGTTTACAATACTTTACAAGTTACATTAAAAGATTCTTGAGTTGTACAGTATATTATTATATCACTGATGACTTGAAACAAAATAGGAAGATATTACAACATTATATCAAAATATATCACCATAAATATTCAAAATATCACCTTAATTTTACCAAAATATCATCTCAATAAGACATCACTTGAAAATAATGTCGCTTCAAATCTCATTTAGGGGCCTTTTATTATTATTATTATTATTATTATTATTATTAAATTAAATTAATAGAATAAAAATGTTGACAATTAACGTGGACTGTCAGTAGTATTTTACAATTTAAAGTCCATGCTTTAAGATTTTCATCAAATTCTTTGAGTGGTAATGTAATTGACAGTCCTGTAAGCTGTCCACTCGCCCTCTATTTTACAACAGTTCCAGTTTACATTGCTACAAATATTGAATTTATTTACACAGATTATGGTAATATGAAAATGGACGTAACATGAAAAGAACAATTAACTATGAAAAACAAAAGAAACTGCGGTCGACCGTCTTCCTTGGAGGCCTCCTGGAACCATATGACCCTGTAAGACTCAAAGACAAAAACATATTAGTGGTTGAAAAAGAATATAAACATTTTATCCTTTTTTTTTCCATGGGAATTTTCTCATTTACCTCTATTTATTGAATTTTACAAAATTTTTACATCGATTCAACTCACTTATTTTTCATTTAGAGCTCTTTTACCTTCGACTTACTTGTGAAATACAAACATATGAAATTACACATGAAATTCAAAATACTCTACATATTATTTATACTTCAAAATTTTTTCCATAACACAAAACTCTGATTCTATCGCCGTGCACCCATCTAAATACACTAATTACTCCAAATGCAGTCATCAAACAGTAGGCCAGTGGAATAACTAATACTTAATTAACTTTTAAACACCTCTTTATTAATTAACATTAATCGAAAACCCAATTAGTCCAGCTAAATCGCCATTTTCAATCATCTCACAGAGCTCCCGACAGACGCACGTCTTGATTCTATAAACGATTTTCCCGAACTGCGTTATTTCTTTCTCTTCGTTATATAAGCCACATAGGCATAGGGTCCTCTTCTAGAGCCCCGCGAACATCCGATGGTTATGTAAGATACGCGCGTGTGAGCGAATGACCCTGAACTCTTTCACTGCGAAATACAGTCTACTTCCTGAATTTGAAAACACACTAGGACTTAATAGAATTTTACTGTTTAACGCTCATTAATATAATTAACTATAGCTTATGCTTTAATCATCACAATTTCCCCCTCTTCCCCCTGAAGGCGCGCACACAAAGAGTAGCTAATTCCAGCAGCACGTCCTCAGAAGAGAAAAACAAATCAGCCAACTGGAAAACATGCTGAGTAGGGACGTCTCCCCACACAACAACCCAGAGAAACCCAACAACATTATTCCTAAATTTTTTCTAGCCAAAAATTTTAACCCTAACCTAAAATTAATTCCTACATGCGATTAGCTGGACCAAAATGAGGTGTGGTTACAGGTTACATAAGTCTCCATTTGAGACAGAACTTCACATAAAAGAACACTAAACATTACTTTTTATCTGTGCACAAAACCAAAAAGAAGTACTAAATCACTAGAATATAACAGTTCTGAATATCACAATAACACTAAAAGCTAAAAATGAAAATGTTAAACTCACTCAATAGAATTAAGAATACACAATTAATAAGATTATTAAAATATCAGATAAACAGTAAGTTGTATCTTAAAAAGTATGGAATCAAAATTAATCCTTCAAATTTCTTTACAATCTTCCAAACAACTTCCTTTCTTTCTCTTTATTATTCATATACTTTTCATAATCAATCAATAATCAACTAAAAACTCTAACCAATATGTGAATTGAGGGAAACATGTAAAATTGCCCATGCTTGTTCAAAACTTAAATCCTTCACCTAAATCGTAAAATATGTTATAGACTCACATTTTAAACGATATTGCTTATACAATCTTACTATTACAAAATTAAAACATATCAAAATCCCTCACTCTATATCTATAAAAACAATACTACTATGATTTCCATACCTTATTTTTAAAAAATCACATTTATCAATATAAATTTTATCACTACATAAAAACACTCAAAATATTTTTTATTAAAACGTAAATCAAAATAAAACACTTCAAAAATCACATAATAAAAAAAGAATGGGCCATCACCAACTCTGAAGAATCTGCAGAATTTTTCTTTTTCTTTTACAAATTCTTAAATCTGATAGTCTACTTTGTTTCCCCCCCCCCTCAAGACAACAAAAAGCCGGATTACATAATTTAGTTTCGTAGAATAACAATATTAACTTTTTCTAGTGTCAAGTATTAATTAATCGAAAACATGAAATAAGTCTATCAACTCTCAATATTCCAATCAAAATCCTACACATAAACAGCAAAATCTAATTCAGCAGTCCAAAACTCCACTGAAAATTATAATGTTTAATGCAAGCCAATTGGGAAGTGCCGTCAGAAAAAGTTAAGTGCCCAAATCCATAGTTGTACCAAAGTGTTTCCTGCTCTTCAGTGAAACCTGGGTGGGGATCATCAGTATAAAGTATGGGTATATTGCTCCCGAAATTTAACTGAATTTAGTTTAGACTCTGACGCCACCTCCAAATAACATTCTATTTTTACATCAAAACAAGCAAGCTATTAAGAACTTCAAAAATCATAGACCCATCTCAGTTACAATAGTTAAATCATAAATTTTTGGCTTACCTTAAGAAACTTTAATTTACAGTAATCATCATTTTTTTTAAAAATCATTACTTCAAATTTTATAGAAATAGAATTAACATCATTTTTCTTAAACTTCTTTTGGCGATCCGGATAATGATTGATAAACAGTAGGTTCGACTTTCGATGGCCCATATTCTTCAATGTTTTAAAACACGCACATCACAGAATTCCGCAATGGTTTAATGCCGAATGTTGGCTGTCGAATTCACAAATAAATCACCACTATCTTGAAGACACAATAATTCACGCTGGTTGCACCGGATAATGAAATCATTTTTTTTTTTCCTGTCGGTCATCCCGATGACTATATGACGCATTAATTACGTTTTGTCTCGCCTAAACTCTCGAAAATATAATACACAGATATGAAGATCGGTATCTCACGGCACTGAAACGGTATTGAAAAATCTTGTTGTTGAACCAGGAGCAGAACACAATCCCGAATAATAAAATTGCACACGATGTTGAAGACGACTGGTTGGAGCTTCCAGCGGAACAAGCACATGCTGGACAAAATTATTAGAAGACACACTGCAGCAACTCGAATCAAGCACCTCACAAGTGGCGGAACTCCTTTGAAGACGACGGAGATTTTTCAACGAAAAAGCACTCATAATGTGAAGACGGCGTCGGCACCTTCTCGCTGGCATTGAGAGACGAACGACAAGCATTGCAGCTCAAACCAAAATATTAAAATAGATATTTACTTTCCGATTGACATGGCGCTGTTGCGGAGATGAGAGATGACGAAAAATGGGAAACATTAAATTTAAATTTTATTCCTATACCTAATTTTAAAAGCAAGGGGTTTCGAGAACGCGATTCGATATCCTGCCGGCTACTGACAGGCGTTGGCTTTTGCCTGCTAATGTGTCGTTTGCAGTCTTCTTGTTTTATAGTCCATGGCATCGAGGGAAGGCATACACTCAATAAGTACTCAGCATCGTCTAAATTAAGTAGAGTTTATTCAGTTCAATGTCATAATACCACCTCTCCAGATCTACGCATTTCATTATTCGCCATTTCTTTTTTAGAGCCGTGGCGAAACACATCTGATAGCATCGACTTCTATTCCCGCTCTCCCCAAATTCGCGGGAATCTCAGCGCGCCAACTCTCCTTGGACATGCGCAGAGCCCTAAACAGACATCTTTCAAGGCTAAATAAAATGTAAACGTTTCTCCTCGACCGCAGAACTCAGAGGCGCACGAAGATTATATAATAAAAGGGAAATTCCCTTTCCCAATTCGCGTCTTTGAATACGAACAATTAGAGGCGAATTACGCCACGAATATAATTTAATTCCCAAGCCCCCTTTAAATTTAGAATAATCATTCTTTTCCCACTAAATCCTTTACATATATATATATATATTTATATATGGCATTATGGCAGATGTTAATATGTCATTTTTTCCTGTTTTTGGCAAATTGAAAAAGTATCTTTTGTTGTAAAATAAATCACTCATTTAAGTTTTTCTATCCGGGTCATGGCGGCCTCGTGGTACAGCGCGCTGGTTTTCGGTGCTGAGGGTCATCAGATCGAATCCCGGCGAAGCGCCACTAAAACGCCTCCGTTTGTGTCGTCCCTTCATAGGGGGCAATGTTGGTCTGCCTATATGGCGCCCCCATAATAAAATGGCCAGCCAAACTGAGGTGAATGTCTTCGTGTCAAGTACCTCCGCATTGAAAAAAAAGAGTTTTTCTATCCAAATATTCTTTAGTTAGTACTCATATTCAACCTCAAGCATATGGCTGGTATTCAATGACAATTATAGCGTAAAATATTTAATTAGGGGAAGTACTACCTCTTTTATAAAAAACAGCATTTGCCAGTACGAATAACTTAGTTTTATTTCATAATTCCACTATCAGCTTTTGACACATAAACGAACCAATTTTAAGTGTGACATATCAACTTAAAACATAAAATTTAACTTTTTGGACATATCAACATCTACGATAACACCACAGATATTAATAATAAAGCATAGCTTGCTATGCTTTACCAAAAGAGGATCGATTCAGAATCCATAGTTGGCCATCGCATTTTTTTATCTGTCTCTTTAGGAAACTACTAATGGAGTTTTTCTTTCATATTTATTAGACTTTCGATCAGTCCATGATATTACTTCCTAGACATGTACTGTTTCATCCATTATAATCTCCAGTCTAATTTGTAACATTCGCTGAAATAGTTCAATATTTTGCCGCTTCATATCGATTGCGAAGAGAACATCATCAGAAATCTTGCTATTAGATCAATTTTATTTATGATCGAAACAGAAGCCATTCGGTAATTTATCCCTGAAATATTATTAAATTTATATCATCAGCTAAAATACGTTAAAGATAAAGTTTTTGGGAAAAAGTTTAAAATTTTAAGACGACTTAAGTAGCTTAAGTAGCTATATTATATATATACTAGGGGCTTCGCCCCTAAGCTAACTACGCTCGCTCCTCTGTTAGGGTCAAGGTCAAGGTATATTGAGTGCCATGGTGTTACGACTTTACCTCCAGTAGCAAGATATGTACATCAAAAAATATGTGTTCAGCAGTAAAATAAAAATATAATAAAAATTAAAAGAATAAAATTCAAATATTTAGAATATTAGTAAAAATGAGCGTCCACCGGGATCGAACCGCGGACTATCGCTTACGAGCAGCGTGCTCTAGCATAGTGCCAATCATGGCACAGTAATTTTAATAAATAAAAAGCTAATAGCAAGATACATAGGGGTGATTCTCGGGCAATGCAACAGCTTCCATCCATTTACTGTTGTCACTTGTCACCCTTATGCGGAGAGGAATCACTGTTGAATCATCATTGTTTCAGCTTTAAAATATAGACTTGAAATGAGGTTTGTATGAATTAGAAAGCTTTCAGCTTCCAGATGATGTAAATATTTTCTTTGTAAGATAAAAACTCGAGGAGCATCGATATTATATCCACATAGGGGACGATATTTCTTGAAAAACTGTGTTTCATTTTTTGATGAAAATATTAGTCTATTTTAAAATATTTTTAAACAAATGAGGTCTAGTTTGAAAGAAAAATGTCTGTAGTCTTAGACTGTAAAAAGATCAAAATTCTACGATCATTTTTTAGCGAGTTATCGTAATCTGAAGATGAGAAAGTCAATATTTTCCCACAAAACATAAAATTTAAAAAAAAAAAATTAAAGTCCGACAAAGATGAGACATGTCTAACTTTGTTCCCCATATTTTTCTGCATCTATTGGTGTATCGGTCTCGACCCCATACCCCCAGCGGTTTCGGAGGAGATAGAGTGACAAGCCTTTGACAGCGGCGGCGGTTACTTTTTTTTAGAATATATATATATATATATATATATATATATATATATATATATATATATATATATATATATATATATATATATATATATATATATATATATATATATACATATATATATATATATAACATAAGAAAACCATAAATCCCTTTCAAGATTCTAAATTCTTCTAAATTTCCTTGGGCATAGATTAATTTCGTTTCCGATTTAAAGAAGAAAGACAGCTGAGTAGCGGCGCCTCACAAACCCAAATTCTCGCACATCTTACATAAGGTATCACGTGACCAATCTTACATAAGGTCCACGGATAGCCAATCATTACTCTTTTTCATGATCACATGGCGAGTCACCTCAAAAGTTTATATAAGATCCTGCGGTCAGAATTCGAAGAGCTTTTTTCATATTTCATTGCCCCGAGAGGTTGTGTCATTTTTATCTAATAAAATATTTAGTTCAACATAACGATTGCCGTCTCTACTCCGTCCTCAACTACTACAATTCTTCTAAGTCTTCATTGTGACATGGTGGGTCCATAGTCTCTTCGGTCTTCTCGGATTGGGAGCCCATCATGTTATATATATATGTATATATACACTGCTCAAAACAATTAGGGGAACACATGGTTTTAACGAAATTACGCAGATACTTACACCGATAAGTAACATAAAATAAATCATCCATAATTTAAAGCCTAGCAGGAAACAGAAGAAGAAAACTTCATATGCAAATCAAAGTTCATGACGTCAAAAACCAGAAAAAGAAAATAAGGCCGGAAATCGGGATGTTGCAGAAACGTCTGTTTCAATGCCTTAACTGTGAAATTCGATTACTCAGTTATTCTTTTTGAGAAAAGGTGACTTGAAAATGTCTCAGCAGCGTGATTTACCGGAATCCATGGCATGCCGTATTATAGGCAGACTTGAATCCGGGCAAACACAATGTAGTGTCGCGGACGCTGTTGGAGTCTCCAGAAGTGTCGTTGAAAGGCTGTGGAATCGATTCCAAGAAACAGGAAATGTTAGACGTCGACCAGGGCAAGGTCGGCCACTCGCCACTACAGCAACTGATGATCGGTATATACTGTTAACAGCTCGTCGAAACAGAACAGACAATGCTACTCAGCTGCAAAGACAGTTGCTCTCGGCAACAGGACGAAGGGTGTACAGCCAAACAATACGTAATAGGTTTCATCAGGGAGGTCTCAATGCACGTAGACCAATGGTCTGCATTCCGTTGACCTCACGCCACCGTGCGGCCCGAAGAAGATGGGCTGCTGAACATCGAGATTGGGAGCAACATGATTGGAGCCAAGTGCTGTTTACAGACGAGTCCCGATTCAGTCTGGAGTGTGACACCCGGCGTGTTTTGGTATGGAGGGAAAGGGGCACTCGAAATAACCCCACATTCGCTCGTGAAAGGTCACAATACAGACGAGCTGGTTTTATGGTATGGGGTGGAATCAGCATAGGTGGACGTACGGACCTACATATCATTCAGAATGGTACTTTGACGGCCCGAAGGTATGCATACGAGATACTGAGACCTCATGTCATACCTTACGCTGCAGCCATTGAAGATTCCTTTGTTTTCCAGCATGATAATGCCAGATCGCACACAGCTCGTCTTGTGGAGAACATGCTTGAAGCTGAAACAATACAGCGTGTGGAATGGCCAGCGTGCTCTCCTGACGTGAATCCAATCGAGCATGTTTGGGACATGCTCGAACGACGCATTGCTGCGAGACCAAGGCCTCCTATTACTCTCCGATACTTGGAGATTGAACTTCTTGAGGAGTGGAACAGTATTCCCCAAAATCTTATCGATAACATCATCGCATCCATGGAAAACAGGTGTGCAGCAGTCTTAGCTGTTCGAGGAGGTCACACGCCATATTAAAAATATTGCATTATTTCTAAACAATACTTTTTTTATCGTTTACATGTAACCAAATTGTTGCCCTAAATCATCTTTTCATGTTTTTTCCATATTTCAAAGAATTAAAGCTTAATTACAAATTTTTTTACGTCTTTTTTTATGTATTGCGCATTGATACGCGTGTACTATCCATTTTATGCCAATACGTGGCTGTCTCGCATGGTTTTCTTAACTTCTTTACATAATCCCCTAATATTTTTGAGCAGTGTATATATATATATATATATTCCTCGACTTACGACCGAGATAGGGACCGAGACATTGGTCGTAAGTCGAGTTTCAAACTATTTGTTTTTTCTTTGGGTATGCACATACATATATTTTTTACTTTCATAAGTAATTTAAAATACATTGGATTTAGATGACATAAATTATCCTTCGTCATCACTACTTATTATGTTTGTACAATCCATTGGCTCAGAATTCGGGACAGAATATACGTTGAAAGTTTTTATTTAACAGTTATCCAAGGTGGCTTCAACAGTTTGAGTCTACCTTTCCTTGTATATTGTCTGGTAGCAAGCCAAATTTTCCTGAATACGACGATTTACAATTGTGAATATTTCTTCATTTGCATCCATTGCTTTTAATTACTGTAGTCTTTTATTAATATAAGGAAAAGCTGAAGCCATTTCTGAAGCCAATGAAGGTTTATTTCGTTTATCGTGACGATACTGAAAATATTGTATCATACATTTTTATTATTGCGTGATAAATTTTTGCAGTATTGCAGAATATTGCAGAATATTTTTAAATAAATATGCAATATATATATAGGTATGTACAGTACATTCGAGGGACAGTATTTATGAGAAAAGCAAAATTTTTTTTAAAATTTAAAATTTCGGTCTTAAGTACGAGCGGTCGTAAGTCGAGGAATACCTATCTTTATATATAAAAGGCAAAGTCTGTGTGTGTGTGACCGAGTTTTTGTCTGCTCGCGGCACGGCGCAAAGACGGCAGGTCGGACAGTCTTGAAATTCGACACGAAGATGCCCCCCGAGGTCTCATTATGCACCTCGAAGCCCTTTTTTCGATTTTTTAATTAGATTTTCCGTAATTAAATATTTAGTCGCGATTTGGAGCTCCCGGACGAGTAAAAGCTCCGTAAATCCTAACGTATCCGTCCAAGAATTTTTTTTTTCGGACGAGCCTATACGGGAAAGATGACACTATACGGAAATCACAATTAAAATTGTCTGTCTTAATTTATCGATTAATTGTGATTTTTTTTCGATCGCCTGTACGCACCCGTTTTTCGGAAAAAAAACGCGATTTTGACCGCGACCCTTTTTTCCAAATTGTCGAATCGATACGTAAATGTTGTTCCATTTTTACGAAATTTTTATCTCAGAGACCCTAGACATCATAGTTTCGAAAGCCAGAACCAAAATTAATTTACAAATTGTAGTTATTTTTTAATAATTTATTTTATGATTCGGAAACTCTTGCGAGAAATCTCATTTTGGAGATTTCGTTCTTCATTTCCGGACGAAGGTAAAGCGGGGGAAAATAGGCGTGTCTTTTTCGACGTCAAGCACGTGATGTGTTGGGGCGTTTGTTTTCTATGAGGGATTGGGTGGTTAAAGGAAATCGATTACTATTGCAGTGATAATCGATTAAAAAATCGCATTTAGTAATGCCGTAATTTTTTTGGCCAACACTTAGTTAATATCATATAATTTGTGGTGTGTTTGTGGAAAAAATCTATGAAGATTTCAAAGAATTTCAGCACAATAAACATCTTAATACGTTTTTCGTCTCGCTGACTGTTGTGGAAAGTTTTAAGTAATCCTATGTCAAAAATTTTGCCAAAATGTGCCAGAAAGGATTAAATTTATATGGGTAAAATAATGTATCGTTGTGAGGAAAAGGATGACAGCGACGCCCATTAACAAAGGGTTAAGGCTACTAAAAAATTGGTAATTACATTACCCGAGCAACGCCGGGACGGGTACAACTAGTCTATATATATAAAACAGTTCCGTAACTGACTGACTCACTGACTGACTGACTGACTGACATACGACGTACAGTCCAAACCGCTGGACCTAAAGAGCTGACATTTTGTATGACGATTCTTCTTATAGTGCAGGGGTGCACTAAGAAAGATTTTTGAAAAATTCTTCTTAGATTTTTCAAAATTAAATTTTTAAGCTGTTTTAGTAACTTTTTTTAAGTTTGCATTTAAAATAATAATTTGAGGATTATAAAATTTATATCACGAGAGAGATCATAAAAATTCCTTCAAAATGAGATCTTTTTCGAATCTTTGCCTCCCTTTTCTGATTTTTGGTGAATTTTTAAAGATTAATTTTTGGAATTTAATTTATTAAATACTGATCACGTGATTTCTTTTTCTGGTACTTTAAATAAATTTATCGTCACGTGCATAATAACTAAATAGACAAAGATTTTTATTTTCTTGCTAATGTGGCAGACGATTGGACATTATCCAAAAAATTATTAAAATAGAGTAAAAGATATGATCCTCAAACTGTGCTATATTAACTGTACTAAATTCTTTAGTATGTCCTATTACCTTTAATTTGAAAATTTTCTTCTACATTATTTTGTCTATAAAAATATCCGTTACGATTTTTTTATAAATATATTTTTTTGTTGTTTTGCATAATTTGCATACATTGACCGTTGTATTTAATTTGAATGTACTTCGTAGCGAAGTATAGGTATTCAGCTAGTGTATATATATATATATATATATATATATATATATATATATATATATATATATATATATATATTTCGATATTGTTGAAAAATTTCGATTACAGGTAATAACTTCGGAAGAAAAAAAATTTTTTCATCCGGTTTGGGAGTAAAAAAAAATTCTGTAAAACACTGATTTAATCCACCTAGTTAGAATGAAAATTATACCTCCACTTCGTAAGAGAAAATTCCTGCATAAATAAAAATGTTCGATTTCAAAGAATGTTTTTTTTTTCCCATAGTTATCTTTTGCCCGACCATTGTCTGATTCCGTGAAGAGTAATTTTTATCCTTGTAGCCAGTGATATCATAAATTACTATTATAGATGATATTTTACGTTAATTTTTTTATGCTGTTCTAGATATAGCCTTCCACTACCAATAACCGCTTAATGTGAAGACAGATGGTGCCGAGTTTCGATTTTTAGATTTCCTAAATATAGTTGCTAATTTTTTAGTGTTTTTTAGACGATCAATTGTTGTGTTCGAACCCGTGTTCCTAACATTTCACATATTCCATTATTTCTAAAGCCAACAGCTCTTTTAAATAAGACATCGAATTTTTTTACTTGTCTGATTTTTTAAGTTGTCTGATTGAGACCTGAAAACTTTACACCAAACTTTCAATGGTCGTGTGCTATATAGCTCTTGTCGTATGCACGTGAAATAAGGTATGGTAAATGTAGGACTCTAAGGATATTTGAGTTTAATGGGACTAGGGAAAGGAATAAAGGGGAATGCTCTTCTGACACAGAATAAACAAAATTAGAAGTAAAAATGCAATTGGGTGTATTAAAACCCATGTAAACTTAAGTAGATTTGTCTTTAGGCCGGTTGTCTGAAAATTTTTAGTTTATTTTTCAATAGAAATGTAACTCAATGGGGTTACAACAATACTATCAAGGTATTAAATAAAACTTCGTCTAAGTATACATAATAAAAAGACTCAAATCACTGCGCAAAACATGACTATTACACAGGAACGTATTTTACTCCATCTCTCACAATCTCAGTTTACAAATGGATTAAAAATAGTTTTCATGAGGAAAACAAAGTTGCCAATTTTATTCAGATAAAAAATATTTCAGAAACCAACAAAACCACTGAGTTGGGAGTTCACAGTACATGCTACTACAGAAATACCCCATTACATAGCTAATCATTATAATCATTGCAACGAATACAATTGATAGCAGAGGTCATTAACCCAAGGAGTTTACACATACTATGAAATGGCAACTATTTATCCATTTTATTCTGTGAAAGAAACAAAGCTTGGCAAAGAAATTTTTAAACCTAAAAAGCTATTAAAACGTTTTTTTTTTTAAATGCCAGATTTTCCTTTACTCCTAATGTTGTAAGAAAATGTTGACGAAAACCCTGAAGTTTTTATTTTTTCATTTTGTCTCACATTTAGAATAAGGAAGGATATTATCTTCTCAACTTCAGTTACGAGCAAAATCACTCCATTTTTTTTTCGGAGAACATAATTAATGATTTCTCGGAGGAGCTCTGCCTCGACATATGTAGAATTTAAACGGAATTTACGAAATATGGAAAACGGAAATAACCTAGGAGATATTTCCGGGTAAAAAAAGGTGGAAAAAAACAGCAAACTGTATGAAAAGATAGTGACTTTTTACAACTCGTGATCTCTATTGATTGCGAACTACAAAAAATACCAACTTTCTTTTTATTGTTGGGTGTAAAGCGTTTTCGAGCATTTACTTTAAAATCATAAAAGTTTCTCAATCCAAGAGACAGGAAGAAATGAAAAATGTTTTTTTTCGTTTAAATCAACAAGAAAATTCTCCGAAAAGTTTTTTGGAAGAAAATTAAGTTTGTATTGTTACAATGAAACTTCTGTCTGCTTTAAAATGAAGATGGAATTTTTGCAAAAGTATGTTGCTGTATTAGTAATCATTTTTCTTATCCAATAAATTTTCTTGGCTTGCTGCGTTTCCATTAATTTTTACATATCAACCTATTTAATTTCCCTATTCAGCGTAAGCCACCGATTTAATAGGCTCAAGTAGATCAAAGAGATCGTCATAAAATGGTATACGATAATAATAGTTTAATTTATATTTTCTAATAACAGAGTATCTTGAATGGATTTGCATATCAACTGGTTAACATTTTGAGGTGGAGAATAAGATTTTAGATGAACTGATAAAATATAGCTCATGGAATTTCATTGAAAAATGATTTGATGCAACGGCAATGGACTCGAAAAGCTGTTAATTCTTACCTCAATGTGCAAATTATTTGGACTGAAATAATACGTAACTGATTTGAAATACAGTGCAAAGGTATGAATAAACTATCATGTTAAAGATGTGCCCTGTTCGTGCAAGATCATATCTAGGCCTGGTAATGTAACAGTTATGAGCGCCAAAAGGACATTATGTGATTTTATAATAGAATCAAGTTTTTAGAGGAGGGAGGAAAACTGTGAATGATAAAGCGTCGCATAGTGCAATTATTCATAGATTTTTTTTTTTAAATAAGAAAAATAAATCTGTTTACACAAAATTTTCCTTCGATTTTTTATAAAAATAAATATATATTGAACTGTATCAATTAGCTATTGAATTTAATAGTCCAGAAATGGAGCTTGGATGAGACTTTAATAAATTGCATGTTGAAAAGTATATACTAATGTCTCACTTCTCCAGAAAACATTACTTTATCTCCAAACTCTTGTTAGTTACTAATCATAAAACTTTGACTGCATCAAATGAACTGTCCTAACGACATATTGACGAGAAAATTGTTTGATTCTGTGCTTTAAGTGCAGAACCTCTGCTAAACGAATACCTTCTAAGTATACACGTCATTTTTTCATAACTGACAACTTTACAGCAAAGGTATAGGGATCAAGTACGGTAAAAATTATTTATATTTATTTCTTTTTTTTTCATATTGTGTAAATTTGGAAAATAATACGCCATATGAGACTAAAGGTTCTTGATGAATAAAACACTTTCATGGAATGTTAGCATTTTTTTAGGTAGGAATAGAAAATTGAATCATGTAAGTACTCATTGCTTTTCTCTGGTAGTGGTTTTTTTTTCCTCCAAACGTGATAGCCGAAACATTTCACAGACAAATGACAATACTTTCCCTCTCAAATTTCTTCTATTACCTACTAACGGGCCATATTTTTCGGGACAAGCTATAAAATACTCCTGCAGAATTCAGTCCGAAGTTATGCTTTAGTGAATTTCTAAAACTGAATGTCCATTGAAATCAAACCGTGGCGAAGTAATAGAGAAATACTTTCATTTTCAAAGTGCTTTATTGTCACTACGACCCAAACCCCAGCATAGTTGGTTGTACAGAAGGTCGTTCGCACTTTATGGAAACGATTTTGTAATTTGTTTTTGGCGTTTGCATTTAGAGATAAATATTTCGCAACTTCAGAATAATCGTCTGCTATTGTTTTGCTTTGATTGTAATGTAAAAGATTTATTTTGAAAATGTCTCCTCAAATTGATAGATGGCTCGAAGGTTCCGGGGAGAAATATTCGTATCAACAAATTATAAAGCAGTGTAAAAATTCACTTATGGCATTTCAAAAATAGGTATTTATAATACACTCTGTAACAAAAAAAATATATGCACCCAGAAGAAATTGAGCTACTATCACGAAACTTGGCAAGAACGTAGTCTGGTAAGAGATATGCAAATGATTAAAATTTCGACGCCAATGAGGTGAGGGTAAGCGCGCTATGAGCATATGAAATGCGCAGCTCGGAGAGTTTAAAAGTATGATTGCACGTGCCATAGGGTTACTCACACAAATCTGTCGCTTTGGACGGACGGTATTGTGACTAGAGATATCTCTGAGACGTAACCGCCGACAGTACGAGCAATTGTCGGACTTTGAGAGGGGGCGTATAGTAGGCCTCAGAAAAACAGGTTGGTCGAACAGGCGTATCGGCCGCTACCTCGGTCGGAGCGATATGGTAGTTGCTCGGTGTTAGCAACAAGGGATCACGGAAGGGATAGTCTACCGTCGCGGATGGTGAGGGCGTCCCAGGAACACAAATACGCGCGCGGATCGCGCAATCATAGGAGCGGCCACGTCCGCACCAACAACGTCGCTAGAATCGGTTCCACGCCATTCACCACCTTCCAGACATCCGGTGGTATCAAGGGAAACCATTCGGAAACGACTGGCCGTTGCAGGTATAAGCAGCCGACGTCCAATAAGACGCCTACCACTGACCCCACGTCATAGGCAGTGTCGATTGGATTTTTGCCGACCTCGGGCAAGATGGAGTGTGACCGACTGGAGGCGTGTGATCTTCAGCGATGAATCCCGATTCAGTCTCAATGCTGATGACCTGCGCATACACGTGTGGAGGCGGCCAGGCCACTGGTCCGATCCGGCACTTGTTGTCGAGAGGCATACGGTGATTACACAAGATGTGACAGTGTGGGGAGCAATTTGTTGAAACACACGATCACCTTTAGTTGTTCTTCAACGCACTTTGACGACACGCACTTACATGGACGCTATTTTAACGCCAGTTGTACTGCCTATGCTATTAAGTCGCCCAGGTGCGATTTGTCAGCAAGACAACGCTCCTCCACATACTGCGCGACTCTCCCAACAATATCTTCAAGGATATGACGTACTCCCATGGCCTGCCAGATCACCAGATCTCTCATCAATAGAGCACGTCTTCAACGGGGTTGGAAGACAACTGCATCCGTCCCCGAATATTGGTGAATTAACTGCCCAGTTGCAAATTTTATGGCATGATCTTCCGCAGGAGGACATAGGTGACCTCCTTGATTCGATGCCACGCCGTGTTTCGGCTTGTATAGCTGCCAGATGTAGATTTACTACTTACTGATTTGTAACACTTTTCATGCCATATCTTCTTAATAAAACGGTCTGTTCTTCTGAATTTATTATCATATGCTTATCTCCTCATACACTACATATATGTTAAGTTTCGTGATAGTAGCTCGTTTCCTTCTGGGTGCATATATTTTTTTATGACAGAGTGTATATTAAATTTGAAAAGAAAAAACGTCTAACTGAAAGTAAAAATGAAAACATGACTGCGAAACCTCATCCTAAGACTGTTCGAAAGCAGGTAAATGTCAAGAAAGTGAAATATCATCCTAAAAGAAAATTTAGGGTGAGACTAAAAGACCCATTGAATCGAAACTAGGAATGTCTTCTGGCTTTGTAAGTAAAATAATTCATAAAGATTTGAAGCTAAAATGGATGTTTAAACCTAAAGTTCATCTGCTTTTGTCAAAGCATATTGCTGAAAGTAAAACAAATTGTAGAAAATAATATGAAAAACACCTAGCTGCTGAAAGTGTGCAGAATAGTTCTCAAAGGATTTCATGATAGTAGCAGGATTTTGTTACAACGTCAAATTAAAAATCAAAAAAGTCTCAAGTAAAGCCAAAATAAATTCACTCTACTATAAGCATAATATTTTAGAAAGTATATCAATTTTTTAAGAAGAAATTCCAGCCTTATATGGAAAGGACATTGATAAAGTTAGGCTTCTTATGAACAAAGCCTCCAGTCATACGTCTAAATCAACTGCCGCTTATTTAGCTAAGAAAGAATCAGAAACAGGAATAAAATGTATCCCATTTAATGAAATACCTGTAAAATTACCTGACTCTTCTCCAGTGGACTTTTGCGATTTCGGTTTTTTAATACGAGCCTTAGGAAAACGGCATCTAAGAACACTGAACGGACTTTGGAAAACGGTCCAAGAGGAATGAGGTAAAACTAACATAACAGTACTCAAGCAAAAATTTACTTTCATGGAAAATTTGAGGTAGAGCTATTGTCAAGAACTTTGGCTCTCAGATAGAAGTAAATCGGAGCACAAAATACGGCATTTATACATAAAACTTAACTATCAAAATCGTTTCCATAAAGTGCGAACGACCTTCTGTACAGGGTGCGGTAGATTGGACTCGCACATTTCAAAGGATTATAAAAAAAAGGAACGAAACAATTTACCGAAAAATGCTCCCAAGTAACACAAAACCGTTGGCAAGTCGTTGACCAACCACTTTCGGGCATGGTTGGCCAACGGTGGTTTTTGGCCGTTGGCGCGTGGTTGGCCCAACGATTAGCGTTCAGTTGGCCCAACAGTTGGTGTTCAGTTGGCCCAACGGTTGGCGTTCAGTTGGCTTAACGGTTGGCATTCAGTTGGCCCAACCATTGGATTCACAGGATTTGGCCATTGGCGTTCTGTTGGCCCAACGGTTGGATTTTTAGGGAAACGGTTGGCGTTCTGTTGGCCCAACGGTTGGATTTTTAGGGAAACGGTTGGCGTTCTGTTGGCCCATCGGTTGGATTTAAATGATTTGGCGTTGGCACGAGGCATTCAGTTGGCCCAACAGTCAACTTTGTAGGTAAGCCTACATTAAATTTATTTGGGGCTATTATGCATTTTTCAACCCAGCCAGCAACTCTTTGTTCATCAGGCCAATAGTCAAACTGTCCAAGGGTCAATAGTTTTGAAATTTTGCTATTTTTCAGCAGATCGTTTACAAAGAGGATTTCCCCTTTTTAAACAGTTTATTAAGTTCTAGTATTTAGCCACAAATAATTTATTCAAAAATAGTATATTCGAAATTCTATTTTGAATATATAAAATAGGATATTAAAGTATATTGATATAAAAATAGTGTATTCAAAAATGCTTTTTTGAATATACAAAAAGGGAAATCCTCATTGTAAACGGTCTGCTGAAAATTAGCAAAATGTCAAACTATTGACCCTTGGATAGTTTGACAATTGGCCCAATGAACAAAGAGTTGTTGGTTGGGTTGAAAAATGCATAACTCTTTTCCCCAAAAAGTAGTTTGAAAACTGCAAAATTCACTCTCTTATGAAATCAAAAAGTTTCCATAGTTAAATATTAAAATTTACAAAAAGCAACAATACATTTTAATTTTAATGTTATTTTTAACAGTTTACATTTTGCTTAACATTGTTTATATAAAGTGTTTTGTTTTAAACACTTTATATCTTTTTAAAGAGAATAAATCTTATAGATTATATCCTTAGTGATATTATAAATCTCATGTCACTAACTATATATATATATATATATATATATATATATATATATATATATATATATATATATATATATATATATATATATATATATATATATATATATATATATATATATACACAATTTATAATATCAATGCTACCTGTTGTTTTTAATCAGTCACTTTACTACATATATCAATTTTTTAAATAAACACATTTCCATTATAATCAACTGGTGTCAAATTGCACACTCATGCTGAGTTAATATGACAAATGCTTTTTGTAAGATTACCTTTATATAAATATTTTTTTTCATTATATATATGTATTTATAAACACTTTATCTTCCGATTTGTCTTCAGGTCTGATAAAATATATACAACTGAGGTCTGATTTTTTAAAAACTTTCCATAAAACTGTTATATCAATTTTTGGAGTTACCTTGTTTAATATTTTAAAACAGCATCTTAATAAGGCATGTTATGGTAATTTTAATAAAACACAACTTTTCATCAATTTTTTTATTTTAACAAAAAAATTAATAAAATTTAATTTTACATTGTCAAAAATACACAGTTCTTTTATCTCGCCCTCCTTCTCTGTCTTTCGAAAAAAGAAAAAATCCCTTTATTAAGTCTTCAACAAATTTTTCCGTTATGACTTCTCCCTGGTGGGCCAGTCCGACAGAAATTGTCAATAGAAAAATAAATTAGTACAGTAAATGAGTCAAAAGAAAAATAGCTATATATACACCAAACAGTCAAAGAAAAATCCTGATTAAGTTAGTTTTTTAATTTTTTTAGAAACAAGTTAACTTATGAAATCTAACCCTAGCATTTACTTCATAATCAAAAATTTCTTCATGTTGCATAACTTGTCTTAAGTATTACTTCAGTTATGTATCAGTAAAGTTTTATTTATTTGCTAAATTATCAAAGCACAAAATAAAACAACAATTTCAAATATGCAAACTAAATTAACATCAGAGAAAAATTAGACACTGCACAGATCTTTAATAATTTTAGCACATATTTATTTACATGAATATATCAACTCTCTGAAAACTTACTTAAAATTTAGACATGAAAAATTAAAATATCAAGAGCTATTGGCAAAAATTTCTTTACATTATAGGAACTAATCATCTTAAACTGTCTGCATGTATTTAGCAAAGTTTATTTTCATAAATTAACAGAGCAGAAAATTAAAGAATAATTTGAAATATTTGAACCAAATTAACATTAGTAAAATAAGACATTGTAGTATATGATAGATAAGATTAATTTCCACATACATTTTACTGATATAACATTGAAAAAATTAAGGTAAAATCTTCCTTCTCTTAACCACACAGTAAACAGTACTTTCTCAGTAAAAGTCAAATTAATTCTGTAGCATCAAAAGCCCAACAGTTTGTAAATGTACGTTTGTCAACACAAAGCTTTTTATTAGCACAATATCTTTAAAAAAAACCAACACTTTAATAATTTTACACAATATTTATAACTCTACGAATATAAAAAAATAAAAATATTTGTACAAAATATCAACCCTACTAATGCCTTTCTATCTACTGAACATCACAGTATCTATATATTTAAGTTGCTAAGCCAGACCGATTCTTTGGGCTGTCTGAGAGAGAAAACTACTGCATTAATTTATTTCATTTTGGTCTTAAACAAAAGATTTTAATCTATAGATGTGTGAAATATGGTTTTTGTAACCATAATCTCTATTAATTAGCGATAATTTATAATCTAAAATTTCTTTCTGTGTATGCTCAGCGACTTGTTTAAATATGGCTTTAGATACTCACTAAGCACGAGGCTGCATAAACTACTACATAAAATACTGTACTAATTAGATATAACTAAAAATTTAAGACACATTAACATAATGATTTAAAAATACATATTTAATAAAATGAATCAAATAATACTATTAGGAAACAAGGGAAAATAAAAAAGAGTGAAGAACAAGACTTCAGTTTATACAAATAGGCCAAGAATTCAAAGCAAGTTTTTACCTAGATTCAATCATTCATAAGATGATAACTACACTTCTAATTCTTTCATCTATGGCACTAATGAGATCAGGACTGGCAGTTAAATAAAAAATTCCAGAATTTCCAATTCATAATCTTATTTCCTTTGATTTTTCTATATGAATCACATGCTGCATACCAGTTCCTTGAATACATGATTTTATAGACAGCTAAAAATAGAAAAATTAGTCATATACCATGGGATTGTCAAAATACAGTCTTTAATATTATGTACAAACTTTATAAAATATATTGTCAAAAATATTGCTAAAAATGTAAATATTATAATAAGTAGCAGCTAATCAAATGTTAAAGACAAGTGAATTATTTTAATGAGTGATCAGCTTACTTCATAAATAGTCTTTAATATTATGTACAAACTTTATTAAGTATATTGTCAAAAAATTGCTTAAAATGTAAATATTACAATAACTAGCAGATAATCAGATGTTAAAGACAAATGAATTATTTTAATGAGTGATCTGCATACTTCATAAATACATTGTATTGATATTTTACTTTCAAACAAAATATTTAACATTAAATTCCTGTTCGAGTCGGAGACAGACAATTATTTTAAACTGAAATAAAATACAATTGCTAAGTTGATAGTAAGGAGAGAAAAATTACTGAAATTTCACCAAAGCAGACAGCTAATTGTATTTCATCCTTGTATTTATAAGCTAGTGATTAACTGACGCTTCTTTATAAATTTGACGATTTAATAGAGTAGGTTTTCTAAATTTATGAAGTAAACTGTGAGATATAAACTTATAAACAACTTAAATACACTTAGAATAAAAGGTTCACCTTCTTATATAAAATGTTCAGTAAACTTTAATAACAGATATTTGAGCATAAATAAAAGTTTACCATAATGTTTTTATTATAAATACTCTAGTTAGAAATAATCTTACTGAAAGTACAAGGTAAGAATCATCAGTAAACACCAAATTTGGTCAACTATTCAATTTAAATCGAATTCTGAACGATTCGATTAACTAAAGTAACTCAACCATTTAAAAGAAATAACATAAACAGATCCATGATTTCAAAAAGTTTAAATACAACCATTCTATAAAGGATTCTAAATATACAGATTACTTATTGTGTTCTAAAAATAGAGAAACAGCAAATACAATTACAGTAGTTAAATTTATTATTTGAGGAAAGCTTTGGCTGTTTTTATAGAAGTTTAACAAAGTATTTTACTTAAATTTACCAAGTTACGCTTCATTTTGCTATGCATTTTAGAAAACTACTTGATGCTACTAATTAGCCAAGTACATCATTTTGTATACTAAATAAAAGTATACTACTAATAAAATAATATACTTACTCTGGGATTTTTCGTAATATTACAATCACGTGGAACGTGGAATGGCAGACATCCGTTTCTTTTTACCGTTCATTTATTCGCCACACGTGCAAACATTTTGCCAAACCAGTTTCTGTCGTAGTGAATAATGGTGTTACAAAGCAGCCAAATCCAAGCCAATTCGCAATGCATAGATACATGTGTCTAAAGACATAATCGGGATCTTCAGTTTCACAGTTTGCAAAAGCGGGAAAAATCCAACTTTCTTAAAAGTTTTCCACAATTTTCCGATTTTATCTGAACTTCTATTAACGTTTAAATTTATTTCAAGTAAAGTTGAGAGGGGTATGTGCCCCCTGTGTTTCCCCGACGCTACGCCTATGGTGCTCCTTATTAAACATTTTAAAATTTTAACATTTTGGTAATTACTAAAATTCAAAATTACTTAATTACTTAATTAGCAATTGCTTAATTACTAACTTAGTAATTACTAATTACTTAATTACTTCCCAAGTAACACACACCGTTGGCCCAACCGCATATTTTAGTTAATTAATAATTATTAATTAGTAAATTATTAATTAATTAGTTATTACTAATTAATTAGTAAAATATTTAATTGCTATAGTAATTAAGTATTTTTACTATAGTAATTATAAGTTTTAAATATAGTAATTACTAATTATAATTAGTAATTTCTAAAATTCATTGTGCTCTCTCCTTCTTTTAATGGAACTTTGTTTGATAAAAAAGCTTTAAAATTATTAAATACCTTAAGGTATTTAATGATTTTAAAGCTGTTTTATCATTTTTCGAGTCCCCCCTTGCCGACGCTACGCCTATGGTGTTAGAGGGGCCCCCCATCCCGAGTTGTGCCTATAGTCAAGAATTTTCTAAATCGGGCGCTGGCTTTACGTGTTTATATAAGTTTAGTTCCAAAGATTCTGTTTTGGACGACATACGGGTGACATTTTGCAGTAATTGAACGCAGTTGGGAGAACGTTCTTTTGTGATTGTTGGCCCAACAACACTAATTTGCAGCTGGTCCAACCATATTTTGTAACTGTTGGCCCAACAGCTTTACTTTGCAGTTGGGCCAACCACATTTTGTACCGTTGGCCTAACCGCTTCCATTTGTAGTTGGGCAAACCATATTTTGCAATAGTTGGCCCAACCGCATTCATTTGCAGTTGGCCCATCTGAATTTCTGGAATTTCTGCCAATGGTAACCATTCCCCAACGATACCACGAAAATATGCTGTTGGGCCAACGGTGTGTGTTACTTGGGCTTTATATTTTCGAAAATTGCTAGCAATCTAGTTTTTTTTCCTACTAGGTTTCGAAAATTATATCACTCAGGCACGTCATTAACAATACACTGCCGAAGCCATTCTCTAGATATTTCCACCACTCTGTTCTTTATTTCTGGGAAAACGGTGGCAACTTCCCCAGTAATGGACTTACGGACTCATTACACAACTTCAGGTGTTCGAATGTTCGGAGGACAACCACTTGATATTTTTGGTAATGAAGATCCATTTACTCTCACGTTTTAAACCAAGCGCAGAATTGTTTTCCTATGAGGAACGGCATCATTTGCATAGAGCTTTTCAAAAAGTTTAACAGCTATAGGTGTTTCTCGATTGTTAATTCAAATAGCTAATTCAACTATAGGACAATATAAATTCTCAGCAAGACGTACATTTCATAAAAGCTAAAACATTTACTGCAAAATAACAGAAGAAATCGAACTCAAGTCGAAATGGCTAAGTCAAATCAAATGTTACATCCCGTCGAACTGTCAAGGTCAAAAGTCAAAGTGTTGAGTTGTAGGCGTTCTTCTTATACAAGCGGAGATATCTCTGGCGAAGGAGTGCGCCAACTAGATTTCACTACGAGAAGTAATCTCTGAAACAGAAGCCTGAAGCCCGTCTTAAATTACCTCTGCGTTGCGGTTACGGAATCGTTATTTTTTTTTTTAAAAACCTCGATAACGAAACCGCGATGTACAGCAGACCAACTCGTGGTGTCTACTGACAACTAGAAAATACGTCCGATTTGTTGCCATCCTCCATGATGTCTGGAACATGTCTGGTATTACCTAATCTTTCAAATACATATATTGAACTCTATTAATATCTTCGTTTTCTAGAGGGTTAAATTACGAGCATTGAAAGTCAGCTTGCTTAAATAGTCTCAGTATTTCAAAGAACTGATTAATCATTTCCTAAGAATAATACTTTAATTAAAAGAATGTATGTAATATTTCCGAGTAATGTATTATTCAAAATTTATGATGAAAATTCCAGTTCTTAAATGACAAACTTTAACAAGCTTTTAAATATTTATAAGGAAGTGACATAAAGTAGCTCTCATTAAAAATTCGATCGATTTTCTGTCCCACGATGTCTTTTGAAAGCGAAATAGATATATGGCTAAGGCTATAAGTTCATTCTGTAATTCTTTAGACGACATGACTGCCTGAAACTTTAGGATAGGCAATAAATTTTGCTAACACAAGTTGTAAAATTACTTCATGAATATATTACATCAGTAATTTAAATTTGACGCATCCATTGTTCATTTAAACTGATTTTTAAACATGATATATAAATTTTTGCGTATATATGTAGATATGCATTCCTCATGTATACCAAAATTAAGTAAATGGTAGTTTTATTTTGTTGGCAACAAGGCACTGTGGTTATCAGTTTGACAGATATCGGTACAACCTTTTTCATGTTCACTGAAACTTCCAACTAAACAAATGGTATACTAATGCTTTGGACACGTTTAACAGAGGAAGGAAGAGAGAAATGAACTTTATCAATTGCGCCTTCGTACATATATGAAACCTCAAATCGAGATTTTATATCTTTATTTGTATCATTAGATTATTTTGAAAATTATATAGGCATGGAATACCATTTGTGAGATATTAAGCTTAGTGGTAGTAATTTAGAGATCAACGGAAATATCAACTAATCAGATATTTTTTCCAAAAATGTACAGATGATATGGGTATCTCTTCTGTATTAAAGACACTTACAAGTATTAAAGTATTCAGATAAAATAAATAAAAACCGCCAAAAATGTTTTAAAGCAAGTCATAAAGAGACTTTTTTAAAGTTTTTAGTGTTATTAGATTATTCTGAAAGTTGCATAGGTATAGAATGACATAAGTGAGTTGGTTTAAAGCGCATAATTATACTTTATGGTTAACTATTGATGATAAAATGAGATTCAACCATGAGGGTTCTACCCATAGGTATTTAAATATAAGTTAAAAAAAAATTCGAATTTTTGAAGGGGATTCTAAAGTTAAGTACCGTAAGTTTTCCTTAGCTCACCCAAGAAAAGAAATTCTTCCATCAGAATCGAGAAAACCACACATGGAATGTAGTTCTGGTTGCGCCACAGTATATCGTTATCTTGTTATCCTAATAACATAAAAATTTTGCGTACTAAAAGAACAGGAAATGTACTTTTTCTAATATACAAATCTACAGTTTGATGAGAATTTTTAAATGGAGATTACTTTGACTTCCCTGATGTGATATTTAGTTGTTAAGACCACAGTTCGGGAGTGCATATTGGGCTTCTACGGTCAAACTAATTATCTGTAAAGGTAGTTTATCGTATCTTGCAATAAGCAATAACTCTTACGTTTTATTTATTCATAATTATGTTGAACGAAGTCCGGATGATAGGTATAACTAAATAAATAGTGTAGATGTTGCCTTAATTATTTTCTCCTACTCATTGGATAATGAAATAGACATCAAGGGATAAGGAAATATATATTATGGGTTAATGAAATGAACATCTTAAAAGACTGCTTTCACGACAGTAAAAAGACTGTCCACCTTTAAACTTATTTGCATCTTTTAAGTATGTTAAACTTAAGTAATAAATGTGAACAGCTACAATATCAGTGTTAGGAATAGTAGAGGTATGCATCCCTATAAAATTCATTACGATTCTCGATATCAGGTCATGATAAGCAAAGCAGATTACTTTATCACTGTTTTCAGTTTTGCATTATTTCTATTAATTTAGAAATTCTAGGAAAACTTCAGAATTCTAGGAAAACTGCAGGATTCTAGGAAAACTTCAGGATCATAAGAGATTAATCTTTGCTTTATTGGTGTCATCTGGACGTCAGAAGATTTATTTTTTAACTGTACACAAGATGTATTTTCTACCACATTTAGTCAAATTTTCCTTCGCTGATCCCAAAGTGGAAAATGTATTATGCAGTAGGTAATTGATTAATGGATAGTATTTTTAGACTACCAAAAATTCGAGAAAACCTTTTTTATAAAAGCTCCTGAAGAAAATTGCTATTCACACACACAAAAAAAGAACACTTTATTAGAGAAACCTGGTTTTTTATACGTGTCATGTTAAAAAAAACTAATTTAAAAGTTATGAAAAAAATTATTACAGTGTCACCACGACATAAAATTAAACACAACAGGAATCGCTCAAAAATACTGAAATTTACGGAAAATTAGTGATAAGGTAGAAAAATTGCTCATTTCAGTTCCTTTTGATTGTTTTAGGATGCTGTAACTAAAGGTAATATAGCAGAGTTCACTGGTTTAAAATAAACTGAAGCCTCCGCTAATACATGTAACATGTAGATACATTTTAAATACAGCTACTTTTACCGGGGTTGCTTTACCGGCTAAGATTATAAACGTTTAACTGTGACACCTTCTAGCAGTTAGAGTAGTCACCTAAAGTGCACATTTTTTTTTCTTCAAAACCTAAATTTTGTGCTTTGTGTGTAATCACCGTAGCACTTCTTTCTTTAAATCATCCACTGGAAAACGGCGTTTTGCTTTCCCATATCAATACAAGCCACATTTTCACAAGCACTGTTTTACTTTAAAATAATATGCTCATAAATTTGATTTTACTTTTTCTTTTTCCTTTGGCATCTGTATCATACCCATTTCCTTCTTGAATAGAAGCGTAAAACATTATAGCATTACTACGTTTATGAAACTCATACATGTCATAATTTTATTTTATTTTTTCCGGCGAAAGTTTGAAAATCGACATCTCAGTCATAATAGGACCTCTGTGAGAAGTCCGAATTCAAAGCAGAAAAGGCAGTTTTCATTTGCATGTCAAGACCAGCTGCTGTGAAGAAAATTCTCGAAATGCGTATTGAATCGATTTTCATAGAGCGACACCGGCCTCTTCCTGGTATTAAATTAAAAGGGAAGTTGATTTTAGCGGAACTGCTTATTACGACGAAGTACATAGTTTATAACCTCTGCTTCGGAACAAATTGGTATTAATGCAGAAATAAATTGGTATTAACGATTTATCTAAAGTTAGCTCATGCGCAGTCAAAAGGTCATAAGTAACTCCTAGGCTTAAGTGCTATGATTCCTATAAAAAAGGTTTCAGTACTTACGCGGAGATAGGAGAACTTAATTGATGGATTGGTTATAAAAGTGTTTAAAATTCAAAAGTAGTACTTAAAGTAGTAGTGTAATACATTACGTTAAAATTGAAATAAGCAGAGAATGAACTAAGTTTTTAAACTTAAATTACTAAAGGTGAGTACTAAGAAATGATTACTTATCCAGAGTTAGGTGTAAGGCATTAATGGGCTTTCTATTAAGAAATTCCATTAAAATGACTCCTAAATGTAAAATTATTCACAGGTTACAAGCAACACATATAGTGTACTGAGTTGTAAGTGGATGAGAGAAATCTCATGTAGTAAGTAAAGTATTTTTTATGTAAATATACTAATAAAAACATATACTTAAAAATCTTTCTATATATATAACAGTTCTGTGACTGACTGACAGATAACGCACAGACCGAACCGCTGGACCTGAAGGGCTGAACTAGGGGTATACTAAAAAATATTTTTGAAAATTCTTCTAAGATTTTTTAATTAAATTTTTAAGCTGTTTTTGCAACATTTTTTTAAGTTTCCGTTTAAAAGAATAATCTGAAGGTTAACCATCTGAAGGTTAATCATAAAAATTCCTTTAAAATGAAATCTTTTTCGAATCTTTACTTCCATTATCTGATTTTTAAAGAATTTTTAAAGATTAATTTTTAGAATTTAATTTATTAAATGCTGATCACAAGAAATCTTTTCTTTTTGTGATAGTTTAAATTAATTGTGCGTCACGTGCATAACAACGAAATAAATTGACAAAAGTGTATTAAAATACAGTAAAAGATAAAATTTAAGCACTACACTAATTGAGATGGAAGTTTTTTAAGAATTTAATTGAAATTAGAGTATGTTTTATGGATATTAAATTAAACCTATATATAAAACTGCAATTCCCCTCAAAGTATGCTTCACCATGACGATAAATATTCTCAAGACCAAACATTAAAATACTCTGGCGTATATTTAAGAGAAAATTGTTTCTCCCATGGTCAGTTTTGCGTAACTTGCTCACGAGTAAGTTCGCGGACGAGCCTGGTAATATTAGTTCCACCCAATGAAGAAAGAAAAAGTAATGTTTGTAAGGAAATCCTCTAAAAAGCAATTTCATTATTTTTTCATTGTAAATATCTTAAAATGTACTCCGTAGTGAAGCACGGGTATTCAGCTAATATACTTATAAAGACGGTAAATCATGAAAACTCCATTTATAGACAAATCGACTTAAATAACAAAGATATTAAGCAGGGCGCACATATACAATGCTAGATAAAATTGTTGCGTCTGGCAAAGATATTGCAATTTTTACGGTTTTATTTTTAAGGAGAGGCGGGACACATTTTAAGATTTTTTTATTTATTGTATTAAATTTTGAATTTTTGTGATGGTTAACCATATAATTTGTAAACAAGGTCACATCATACAACTTCTCATGAAGTTTTTAAAAAAATTTTAAATTTAAAATTTTAAAAAAAGTGGGGTAATTTAAAATCGTTATAAATCGAAATATTATTTGTCGAATTTCAATTATTTTTATTAAATTAAATATAAATATATAAATTTTAATTTTGATACAGCGTTTTTAAAATATTAATTTTTTAAAAATTAAAAAAATTTAGAGTAAAAATATTTTAAAAAATGACGTAACTTATTTTTTAAAAATCATATTTTCAAAAGTAAATATTTTTTTCAAATTTGCTGAATCAAAACTAAAGTAAAATAATTGAAAAAGACATGATTCAAGTTTGAATCATTTATCTTCAACGGTTCTTGACTTATAACTATTTAAAGACGAGAAATGGTGAATAAACCCATCATGCCGAAAAACCCATTTAAAGGTTCAGACAAAGATTGACTGCTATTAGAATATTGCAAAAAAAAAATCTCCTGTTCTAATTAAAATAAAAACATGATTTAAACGTTATTTTAAGCGAAAAAGAACACAAAATTTTTTGATGCAATAAATTTTTTTTCGAAAATTTGAAGAATTTTGTGCCCAGGACCCCCTTAAAACTCTGTAGTATATTTTAAGCTAAAAGATGCGCTTTTCTAAAGAATATCGAATCTTGAACCTTCTAAAAAAATTGGGTGCTTTGAAAATTTGGCAGTTAAGCGAAATTTTAACAATATGTTTAGCAACCAAAAAATAATAAAACTGCATCTTATGAGTTCATTAAATTGCATCTACAACGAAAATGTAATACAACGAAAATGTATTCATTTCTTGTTCATCGTAATCTCAGAAAAATATCTAATGGACATTTATGATATTTTTTCAAAATAATAAATGTTCGTATCGCTATATACAACTTTTTTAATGATATAGCAGCAAATGAAAGCGAAAACTGCGAATAATGGGGATGTAGATTCCATTTACATTAATAAGCACTGATTAAACCATGTTCAGAAGATAAATATTTGACCCTTTTTTGCGAGATGCAAAGAACTATCGAATTTGATTCTAAATTGATCAAATTTCAAATTTCGAATCTTGATTCTAACAACTGTGGGATAGTTTTGATGAGTCGAATTATTGGAGACGGAATAAATGTGTGAAAAGGTGTCAGTTTTTTACATTCCTTTCTTGTTTATCTTTCTGTCCTTTTTATTGTATAATGCGTTAAGTTAGTGAGAATAACAACATCGCATGAAAATTCGTAAAATGTTATACACGGATAAGTAATGAAAATAAATTATGAAGACTTAGTAAAATTTCCACAAAAATTTTCCATTCACAGAAATTTAGCGGATTAACTTTTTCCTTTTTGATTAAACACCATTGCTTAAACTTCACTACCAGAAATAGTAAGATTGAAATAAGAAATAAGGCTTGCAGAGACAGCTATTGTAACGCCTTTATTCCAGTCTGAAAATATACAAGGCTAGGAGTAGTGAAATGACTAACCCTCCAATTTAGACGGGAACGCTCACTAATTTAAATACAATTATGGAAGGGGGCAAGACAACAAATTCTAAAGGCCCTCACTTATGTAAAAAAGTTGCGTTCACTATTCCCTCAAGCATGGTATGCTAGATGCAGCTTGACTTCAAAGCCATACAGCAATTTTTAAGCCAATGGCCAAATGGGATCAAAAAACTAGGAAATCGAAAACGAAAATTGAAGTTCAGTATTCCATATTTAATTCATCCTGTGTTCATTTAGAGAAAGCAAATCATCGGACCCTCTCTCTATATATATGTTTTCATGATGTTTCTTAGTGTTTCTATTATTCTGATAACCACCTGTATATATATATATATATATATATATATATATATATATATATATATAACAGTTCCGTAACTGACTAACTCACTGACATACAACGCACAGACCAAACCGATGGACATAAAGGGCTGAAATTTTGCATGGCGATTTTTCTTATGGTGTAGGGGTGCACCAAGAAAGAATTTTGAAAAATTCTTCTTATATTTTTTAAAATTAAATTTTTAAGCTGTTTTAGTAACTTTTTTAAAGTTTGCATTTAAAATAATAATTTGAGGGTTATAAAATTTATATCACGAGAAAGGTCATACAAATTCCTTTAAAATGAAATCTTTTTCGAATCTTTACCTCCATTTTCTGATTTTTGTTGAATTTTTAAAGATTAATTTTTAGAATTTAATTTTTAACTGCTGATCACGTGATTTCTTTTTCTGGTACTTTAAATAAATTTATCGTCAAGCGATAACAACGAAATAGACAAAAAAATATTTTTTTTTGCTAATGCGGCAGACGATTGGACATTATCCAAAAAAATATTACATTACAGTAAACGATATGTTCCTCAAACTGTACTATATTCTTTAGTATGTCCTATTAGATTTAATTTGAATATTTTCTTCCACATTATTATTTTTTAAATATCCCTTACGATTTTTTTTATAAATATATATATATTTACATCAATTGTATACATTGATCGTCGTATTTATTATAAATATATATGTATATTTTTTTCGCATTAATTTCATACATTGACCATTGTATTAAATTTGAATGTACTACGTAGCGAAGTGCGGGTTTTCAGCTTATATATATATATATATATATATATATATATATATATATATATATATATATATCGAAATATCCGATTCCTCTTCTAACCAATGAGTTTCAATCCTGTAAAAAGAAAAGTTGATAGTGCCACGCAAATTTTCGATGAACTGACGGAGAAAATATATGATATTTCAATTACCTAGGGCTTAAAAAACAAAGAAATGTGTAAAATTTTGAGGCTTATACTGGATTTCCGCCTCACAACAGTAGTGCTGAAACCGCTATTTGAACTGTTAAATGGATGTGGAGTAAAGGCATGAAGCACATCCTTCTGGGAGGATCCAATAAGATGCCAAAATATTTATATTCAGTAAATTCCACAGCCCATCTAAACCGTTTTTATGGGCTATTCAGCATCGAATAACTAGCTGGAAGCGACGACTCAGCGTCTAAGGCAGAAATTCCGCATGCTGAAGATGAAAGAATTCCAATGCCAAAACTGCAAATTTAGAATGAGGACGTATAAGACATCCGCATACTTATCAAGTTTATCATGCTGATGCGATCATAATCTCGAAAATTACGTATTGGAGGTCTAAGTACGCTGGAGTTTTTTCTTCTTTCAATTAGACGGTGAGTCGAAATTAAACAGAAATTTCAGCCATTTTCATACGCACCATACGCAATGCTCCTCGATGTTTTAAATTTCTTCCTTGCTTAGTATCCCATTTCATCTGTATCACTAGAACAAATCATTCTATTTCTGGAAAGGCAAAATATATTTTAAAATATATTTCATTAAGAGACCAATTTTTATAAAACAACGCAATTTAAACCGTCTAATTAAAGTATAAATTCAAACTCAAAATAAAATTGCATGTTCAGAACGAAAACAAATTATATGTAAAATAATGGCACTGTTCTAACTTTTTTTTTCACATTTTGGTTTTTTTCTTTAAATTGCAATGTATTTTTTTGCATTCGAGGAATAAATTCTGTAATGAATATTCAATGAAGTTAAAAAAAAACTTCCTTTTAAATATTTAAACAAAAGATAAATTCAAAGTAGATTAGAGTAAGCTTTGAATTTTAGATTGCTCTTTTTTGTTTCTTCTTTAAATTTTCTTCCTATCAGAAGAATCGATTCATTTTATTTTTTCTGAACAGTTTTCTATGCATTTACATTTTAAAATTATTCGTATTAATATTTTTTTATATCTATTAATAATATTCTCATTTCATTTTACTTATGTCTAAACAATTGCGTTTTGGGTGTACACATTGAATTTAACTATTTTTTATTCGTTGCACAAGTAATATGAGATTACTTCAATTTTTATGCTGAAAGGAGTAATAAAATTTTAATTAGTTAGAAAAAAACAGAAACTATAATATTTATTAATGTATTTTCTCTTTCAGACAAAATATTTTTTAAGATTTCTAAATATGTTCTACTTGTTATAAAGAATTTAGAAAAAAATGACTGAGCGTGTGTTAAAAGATAATAATGAATTCTTCCCAAACTAATTGAAAAGTTTAACAGGGTCTGGCACCTAAAATTCTCTGCGAAAAAACATTTTCTTATTTTTTTTTATCTTAATGTAGTTAGACAAGTAACGCGAGCTGCAGGTTTCTTCTTGCCAAACACAACATCTTCATGCAGTGCAGTGTATACGTACCCGTTGTAACCCTCAAAACAATTAGGGGAGCACATGGTTTTAACGAAATTACGCAAATACTTAAACCGATAAGTAGCATAAAATAAATCATCCATAATTTAAAGCCTAGCAGGAAACAGAAGAAGAAAACTTCATATGCAAATCAAAGTTCATGACGTCAAAACCCAGAAAAAGAACATAAGGGCGGAAATCGGGATTTTGCAGAAACGACTGTTTCATTACCTTAACTGTGAAATTCGATTGCTCAGTTATTCTTTTTGAGAAAAGGTGACTTGAAAATGTCTCAACAACGTGATTTACCAGAATCCATGGCATGGCGTATTATAGGCAGACTTGAATCCGGGCAAACACAACGTAGTGTTGCGGACTCTGTTGGAGTTGCCAGAAGTGTCGTTGCAAGGCTGTGGAATCGATTCCAAGAAACAGGAAATGTTAGACGTCGACCAGGGCAAGGTCGGGCACGCGCCACTACAGCAACTGATGACCGGTATGTACTGTTAACAGCTCGTCGAAACAGAACAGACAATGCTACTCAGCTGCAAAGACAGTTGCTCTTGGCAACAGGGCGAAGGGTGTCCAGCCAAACAGTACGTAATAAGCTTCATCACTGAGGTCTCTATGCACCTACGCCAATGGTCTGCATTCCGTTGACCTCACGCCACCGTGCGGCCCGAAGAAGATGGGCTGCTGAACATCGAGATTGGGAGCAACATGCCAAGCTGTTGGAAGCCAAGTGCTGTTTACAGACGAGTCCCGATTCAGTCTGGAAAGTGACACCCGACGTGTTTTGGTATGGAGGAAAAGGGACACTCGAAATAACCCCACATTCGTTCGTGAAAGGTCACAATACAGACGAGCTGGTTTTATGGTATGGGTTGGAATCAGCATCGGTGGACGTACGGACCTGCATATCATTCGGAATGGTACTTTGACGGCCTGAAGGTATGCAGACGGGATACTGAGACCTCATGTCATACCTTACGCTGCAGCCATTGGAGATTCCTTTGTTTTCCAGCATGATAATGCCAGAACGCATACAGCTCGTCTTGTGGAGAACATGCTTGAAACAAACAATACAGCGTATGGAATGGCCAGCGTGCTCTCCTGACCTGAATCCAATCGAGCATGTTTGGGACACGCTCGGACGACGCATTGCTGCGAGACCAAGGCCTCCTTTTACTCTCCGAGACTTGGAGATTGCACTTCTTTAGGAGTGGAACAGTATTCCCCAAAGTCTTATCGATAACATCATCGCATCCATTGAAAACAGGTGTGCAGCAGTCTTAGTTGTTCGAGGAGACCACACGCCATATTAAAAATCTTGCATCATTTCTAAACAATACTTTTTTTTATCGTTTACCTGTAGCCAAATTGTTGCCCTAAATCATCTTTTCGTGTTTTTTCCGTATTTTCAAAGAATTAAAGCTTAATTACAAATTTTTTGCGTCTTTTTTTTCTGTATTGCGCATTGATACGCGTGTACTATCCATTTTATGCCAATACGTAGCTGTCTCGCACGGTTTTCTTAACTTCTTTGCTTGATCCCCTAATTTTTTTTCGCAGTGTACATCTGTACTCAGTATATCTGTTAATTATTATGTACCTAGAAATTGATTTTTTTACGATACATCTCCTTTAAACTGATATGACTATAAATTCGCTCAAGGCATTTCTCTGAGATTTCTTTGATCTATGACATTTGTTTGATCTATCTTCGGTAAACTATCTTAAGATTTTTAACGTGAAAATCGTAAAAACATATCTTATATGCCAAAGATTACTGTGAAAATATGATTTACTTTTGTCCTTTTAAAGTGTAAAAAATTTTACTGAAGAAAATTTTCACAAATTCTAATGACAAATTATTTTTTAACCAATCTTTTACAGAAAATTGAGAAAAATATGCAAATAGAGGAATTTGATCGGCAGATATATTTGAAGTTTTAACATGCTTTTTATGTTTAATTTTTAGTCCTTTAAAACAAAATTTCATATTTTTCCAGTATTTTTTGCATGCTTGTTGCTCTTTACATAAATATGGCATCTTCAAAAAAAACAAATCTTTTCAAAATGCACTTAAATATAAATAAAATAAAATTTTGTGGGTCGGTCCATTTGACCTCGTCATCGTATAACTTTAAAAGCCCTTGTAATTGCACTGTTTAGCTATGAATTAAATAACTTTACTGAGTGTTCCAAGGAATAAATTCGAAAAAGTACATATCAGTGCTTTTAGAAGCATTGATGGCATTTGTTGTTGCTATTTACAATTGTCTCTGCTTTATATAATTCACATTACTTCCTTCCACTGTGTCAATTACCTCCCATAATCACAGATTATGTGGCACAATAATCATATACGTAGTGTATTCACTGTTAAGCCTATAATCTCCCTTCATTTTAGCGGTTTTAAAGCGAAATTCAAATGAGCGTGGTAATGTACTGAGAATTAACTGCTGGAAAGTCTCAATTTACAATTAAAATTACGAAGTGTTTACTTGTCATTGTTAGATTTATTACGGGTGCATTCTAAATAACTATTCGTATCGAGATGTCTTTCATATTCATGGGTAAACATATGGAGTATTTATTTCTGCATATACATTTGAGTTTTAAAGGGAAGCAGTTGTCTTCGCAGACAGAAGCAAACTACAATAACCCGCTTTCGTAGTGGCCACCTCAGAACATTGACTTATACCACCAAAGAAAAAGTGTTTCCAACTTGTACCAATATGTTCCAAAGGCCAATCCACTCCGGATCATATCTTTTTGTGCTTGGGACTTGAAAAGGAAGATCTTCTGGAGCGGCCATTGTTGGTCATTGACTTCTTGAGTGTGTGCGGTATCATGGACCTAATCTAGCTCTGCTGGGTGACAGGGATCAGCAACGACAGCAACAACAGTTGCCTTCATTTAAATTTTTAAGTTGCGTTGCGTCGACAGACGTGACTGTGACACCAAGTTTATTAATGATTCAAAATATTCACGACCGAAATACTAAACACCGTTGAATCGAAAGCAAATCATAGGAAAATGTAACGTATTATAATTAAGACTTTGATAACGGAAGAATGGTAAAGAAAATTTAGATGTATCGAGAAAGAGAAAGTATTAAAGTATTATTTCCTGCCCCTATACTGATTAAATAACAAATCAAAAAAGTCCTTGTTTGGGGGAAGCTTTTATTTCAAAATACCATTTGTTGCAAAATATTCCAAAATACCATTTCAAAATAACACGTGCTAGGTTATGTTTAGTATCTTTTTCATGAATATTCTTCAGAGATGAACAAAGAATTTGAAACGATAGAATTTTGTTTATCATTTCCTCGATATAAAAATAGGGAATTTGATTTGACAAAATAGAAATGTATTTTTACAAAAGAGTTGGAAATTCGAGCAAAAGAGAAAGTAATACCCAGAGCAGACATTCACAAACGTAAATCTGGATCATAGCAGGCCTTGAAAACTATATAAGAAAATTTTTTCCAAAGGTCCACAATACAAAAACGGACGTTATTTTCATTTGGTTTGTTATAAACATTTGCCACACATTTGCCATATTTTTGTTTTTTAAATGAATTTGCGTTGTATTCGGTTCATATTTTGGGGCAAGTTTAAAAATATTATTCAAAACCCAACAATTCTATTAAATTTTGATGCAAAACCTAAACCAATTTGTCAAAAAATGACATTCTTCTTCGAAATTTATTAGATAAAAAAGGAAAGATCTAAAAATCCTCCTTCCTCATCCGTTCGGTCAAAAATACTCAAATGAAAATGCGATTTTCTTCAAAATCACTCAGTCTTTAAGCTTGTCCAAATATGTCAATGAAGAAATTTCAAGAGAAAAAAAGAAATCTCCCTTAGAAGAATTTATCTTGTTAATTTGAAGATTTTAACTAAATGAATGCTACGTATCCTTCAAAATCTCTTGATACACAAACTTGTTAAATTATCAGTTACAGCTTTGATAATACAGCTTTCCATCTAAACAAACTAACTACCCTTTTAAAACTTTTTAATATTTTCTTTCCTGTGGTCGATAATTTGCATATTTCTAGGGTTTCTATTTAGTATTATGACACATTTTCACATTTTTGAGGGGAAAACCCATGCACGTAAAACATAAAAGCATGTAAACGTTTTAAAATTTTACTGTCAAAAACTACTTGAGCACAAATTGTTAAATTCCCTATACAAAGACATAACAATCAATTACCTTTCCACTTTAATTCTCGGCTAAGCAATCTCGGATGGAATAGTCTCTGCTCAAAAATATCACTATAGGGAATATATATACGTATTTCTGGATGTGATTCAAAAATATCACATATAGGGAATATATATTTCTCGATTTTCCCTTGTGGTCCAATTTCTTTCTTCCCTACTTATTTGTCTCCTCAATGCTGCAGTTTGCAGAGTATGTGCCCTGTAATACCATTTCTACCCAGAATCCGAATGTATGACACGACTTGGATTTACTGGTCTCTTTACGTTTGCACGCCTGAAGAAATTCAGAATGTACTCAGCATTATTTTTTTTTTTCTGAGAGAGTTTTAGTTCTGACACTTCTAATTTGCTGGAAACTCAAGATAGTTTAAAAGGAGGTAGGGGAATAGTTCTGACCATTTCGAACCAGAATCCGAATGTATGGCTTGATTTGGATTTACTACTCTATTGACATTAGCACGCCAGAAGAAATTCGGAGTATACTCTGCATTATATTTTTTTATGACGGAGTTTTAGTGATGATACTTCTAATTTGCTGGAAACTCAAGATAGTTTAAGGAGGTAGGAGAATTATTGTTCCGACCATTTTGAGCTAGAATCCGGATGAATCCAATTTTTGAGCCAGAATGTACGACATGATTTGATTTGGATTTTACGTTTGCACGCCTGAAGAAATTCAGAGTGTACTCAGCATTATTTTTTTTTCTGAGAGAGTTTTAGTTCTGACACTTCTAATTTGCTGGAAACTCAAGATAGTTTAAGGAGGTAGGAGAATTATTGATCCGACCATTTTGAGCTAGAATCCGGATGAATCCAATTTTTGAGCCAGAATGTACGACATGATTTGATTTGGATTTTACGTTTGCACGCCTGAAGAAATTCAGAGTGTACTTAGCATTATTTTTTTTTCTGAGAGAGTTTTAGTTCTGACACTTCTAATTTGCTGGAAACTCAAGATAGTTTAAAAGGAGGTAGGGGAATAGTTCTGACCATTTCGAACCAGAATCCGAACGTATGACTTGATTTGGATTTACTACCCTATTGACATTAGCACGCCAGAAGAAATTCGGAGTATACTCTGCATTATATTTTTTTATGACGGAGTTTTAGTGATGATACTTCTAATTTGCTGGAAACTCAAGATAGTTTAAGGAGGTAGGAGAATTATTGTTCCGACCATTTTGAGCCAGAATCCGTATGAATCCAATTTTCGAGCCAGAATGTACGACATGATTTGATTTGGATTTACTATTCTATTGACATTTGCATACAGAAGAAATTCAGAATATTCTCAGCATTATATATATATTTTTTTTCTGAGTGACTTTATTTATGACACTTCTAATTAGCTGGAAACACATGGTAGTTTAAGGAGGAGGGTGAATAATTCTGACCCTTTCGAGCCAGAATCCGAATGTATGACATGATTTGGATTTACTACTCTATTGACATTTGTACGCCAGAAGAAATACAGAGTATACTCAGCATTATATTTTTTTATGAGTGAGTTTTAATGATGATACTTCTAATTTGCTAGAAACTCAAGGGAGTTTGAGGAGGTAGGAGAATTGGTCTGAGAGACCATTTTTAGCCAGAATCTGAATTAATCCAATTTTCGAGCCAGAATGTACGACATGATTTGGATTTCCTAATCTATTAACATTTGCACGCCAGAAGAAATTCAGTGTATACTCAGAATTATATATTTTTTCTGAGTGGGTTATAATGATGATACTTCTAATTAGCTGGAAACACATAGTAGTTAATTAGGAGAGGGAATAATTCTGACCCTTTCGAACCAAAATCCGAATGTATGTCTTGATTTGGATTTACTACTCTATTGACATTTGCACTCCAGAAGAAATTCAGGTTATACTCAGCATTATATTTTTTTCTTGGTGAATTTTAGTGATGATACTTGTAATTAGCTGGAAATTGAAGATAGTTTAAGGAGGAAGGGGAATAATTCTGACCATTTCGAACCAGAATCCGAATGTATGACATGATTTGATTTTACTACTCTCCTGACATTTGCAAGCTATAAGAAATTCAGTATCATAAGCATTATATTTTTTTCTAAGTGAGTTTTAGTGATGGTAATTATACTTAGTGGACGTAAAAGATGTTTTAAGGGAGGGAAGGGATAATTCTGATTTATAACCTATGTACCATTTTTTCAGCATACTTAGCAATTCGTCTGAGTGCATGAAAATTAAATTATTTGAGAATTTAAAAGTAAGTTTGTGCGTACGTAAAAGGAATCGATCGTACTGTATTTCTCTTCAATGCATC